>VMDR010020643.1:0-17416 GCA_007922815.1 Macrotus californicus | reverse complement strand
ATAGCACCCTGTTCTTTTTTATGAATGTAAAATCTCATGTCTCTAAAGATATTAATTACATGTTTTAAAGTTTTTGTCTGACATTCATATCACCTGTTTCCTCTGAGTGGTTTTGTCTTTTCTCCTGTTAGTTTTGTCCCCTTTCATCACAGAGTGCTCCTTTAAATGCACGTTCTTGACCGGCTTCTGTTCACATTCGAAAGTGAAGTGCTAGCCTCGGCCGGGTGACTCAGTTGGTCGCAACAAAATCCCATACACCAAAAGGTTGTGGGTTTGATTCCCAGTCAGGGCACGTACCTAGGTTGTGGGTTCCATCCCCAGGTGGGGCTCACATGGGAGAAAACCAATCGATGATTCTCTTCCACATTGGTTTTCTCTCTCACATTGATGTTTCTCTCTCTCTGCCCCTTTCCTTTCTCTCTAAAAAAAGTCAATAAAGACTATATCCTTGGGTGAGGAAATATATATATCTTTTTAAAAATTAATAAATAAGAAAATAAAAGTGAGGCGCTAAATCATGACTAGAACCTGTGTGTGTGAGAGAGCAGTATGTGTACAAACACTGTACGGTCGGGGACTGGTTATTGCTCAAATGTCAGCATCTGGAGTTCTTCCGTCTTACCCTAGACATGTATCCAGGCAGAGGTTCTCCAAACTCCGGGTCTGCACACCTGCTTATGACTGCCACATTCTGGCTGCTGGGGAAGGGAGGGGAGTTGGAAGTCACTCTGCTCAGTATGCAGAGTTTCCCTTGATCCCACTTTATCCCGTTGCCTCACTTCTGTCCTTAGCTGTGTGGCCCTCCCCAAGCTCCTATTTTCAGTCTCTTCCCAGCACACCTCTCACTCTTCAACTCACTCTGATGGGCTTCCCATCCTGACCTCTGCCGTGAACAGTCTCGTGTCCAAGTCCTCAATGGCCTCCATCTTGCTAACACCGAAAGTGTGGTTTTCCTGTCCTCATCTTACTTGGCTTCTCAGAAGAATTTTTCACAATTTTGTATTCCTTCTTTGTAGAAATGCCTTATTTATTCCACAATAAGAAACCTCTCTGCTAACTTGCAAATCATTTCCCAGAATCTTTTGTAAATGTTTCAGGGTTTTTAGGTATAATCCCAGCAGTGGAATTGCTGGGTCAAAAGGCAGTTTCATTTTTAGTTTTCTGAGGAAATTCCATACTGTTTTCCACAGTGGTTGTACCAGTCTACAATCCCACCAACAGTGCACTAGGGTTCCCTTTTCTCCGCATCCTCTCCAACACTTGTCTGTTGATTTGTTTATGATGGCCATTCTCACCGGTGTGAAGTGTTATCTCATTGTGGTTTTAATTTGCATCTCTCTGATGGCTAGGGATACTGAGCACCTTTTCTTGTCTCTGGACCCTCTGTATATCCTCCTTGGAGAGGTGTCTGTTCAAGACCTTTGCCCATTTTTAATTGGTTTTTTTGTCTTCTAGGGTGGAGTCATGTGACACCCCAACATTCATAGCAGGACAATTTACAATAGCCAAGTGCTGGAAGCAAACTAAGTGCCCTTCAGTCAATGAGTGGATCAAAAAACTATGGTACATTTACATGATGCAATACTATGCAGCAGAAAGAAGCAGCTCCTACCCTTTGCAACAGCATGGATGGAACTGGAGAGCATTATGCTAAGTGAAATAAGCCAGGTGGTGAAAGACAAATACCATATGATCTCACCTATAAGTGGAACCTAATCAACAAAACAAATAAGCAAGCAAAATAGAACCAGAGACATTGAAATTAAGAACAAACAGACAGTAACCAGAGGGGAGGTGGGAGGGGGTAATGAGGGGAAAATGGTGAAGGGTTTTCAGGAACAACTATAAAGCACACATGGACAAAACCAAGTTGGGGCGGAATCAGGGGAGGGAGGTGAGGGTGACTGGGGTAGGGGGGGAGTGGTGGGGGAGAAAGGCAGACAACTGTAATTGAACAGCAATAAAAAAAATTTTTAAAAATTATAAAAAAAGAATCCTTTGTAAATGTAAAATAGACATGTCACTCTACTGCTTAAAACACACTAAAGTGTCTCATCATAGCTTGAAAGTGTGCAGTTTCCCTACCATGAGACATAAGGCTCTATATCATCTCTGACTATCTTTTGCGCTCATTCTGCCCAGCCAACTTGTCTTCCTTCTGTGGTTCAAATGTACCCGATTTGGTTACCTGTTGGAGTTTTGCACTTATTTCTTCCCCATTAAGCACTCTTTTCTCAGATCTTCCTGAGGTTAATTCCTCATTTCTCAATTCTCGGCTGAAACATCATCTTCTCACCCAAACCAGTAATGTATTCCTACCATTAACAGCTCCACTATACTTACTGTATCAATCTATTCTATTGCCAACAGGACATTTAAAATTAATGATATTATATTGATTATTTTTTTTATCCACTTTCTGCCTGAATCCCCTACATGAATGGAAGCCCCACATGGACAGAGATGTTGTCCATTTTGCTCAGCAGTGCCAACACATGATGTCTGCCACACAGAGGGTCCTTGATAACTAAGTGTTCACTGTGTCCATAAGTGAAGTGGCTGCCCAGTCATGTGCTGCACACCCTGTGGAAAACCACTGCAATCCAGCTCAGTGAAGTGTCCATTTCAGTTCAGAGTATCACCTGGATGGGACTCTTCCCAACAGAACAGATTTCAATTCTCCTTGACCACCAGAGTTCCCAGAACTACTCATCACTTCACGGAGCACAGTACTTCTAGCCAGAAAGGCAGAGCACATGTCTCACAGCGCCATTTCCCATCAATAGACAAGCCTTCACCAGCAAGCAGCAAGGTCTTCCAAAGAGATTAGTTAAGAAAAATTCTATGCCTCAAGACAGAACTTTAAAAAAGTACGCAAGTATTTACTAAGTATTTACTTATTTAGTATTTGTTTACTTAGTGAATACTTACTATTCACTAAAAAATTAGCATAGATAGGTCCAACAGGAAATAAGTAGAAGTATATCCAAAATAGTTTAAAAGAGACCCTTCTAGTTATAGGTTTTAGCCACTTCCTTGATGTGAAAGAAGTAAAAGTTGCCATCAAGACTTGCTGTAAATCTTTTTGCTTTTCTGTTATACAAATATATGTGGTGAATTGTACATAGGTCACAACAAAATGGTAATGGATCAGTCACTTTCAACAAATTCTGAACTAAAGAGTATGTCTTGATGTCCACATATACAGCACGCAAACAAATGAGCACTACTTGTCACTTCTTAAAAATGTGAGCACTTTCTGGCCCTACAATTCTACTTTAAGAAAGTTCATCAAAAGACCTAATTAAGAGTGCGAATTTTGGGCCATAGGGATGGTCATCACAATACCATTTAAAACATCAACCTCAGTGTCCAACCATAGGAGGCTGGTTTTAGCCATTTCAAAGGTTATTCTGTGGATAAATATGACGGGCACTGAATGAGCTCATTAGGTTGAAAAAGCAGGTTACAAAGTGATGTGACCCCACTGTATTTATACAGCACATATGTGCAGTTCAGCTGCGTGTATAGGAACATACATGTGATATAAATGTAAGAGGGAGAGTGAAAGGGTGAGGAAGAACGTACACCAACAGATCTCAAAATAAGTTTCTCGAGATAGTGATACTATGAAGGGCTTTTTAGGTATATGTTTTCATTTTCTTTATCGTAATTTAAATTTTCTCTTTTTACTAGGAAATAATGAATAGTTGCTACCATTGCAATACAAAGAAAAACTATAAAACTTTAATAAAAACCTTTTTGGTGATGAGAATGGGCACAATCAAGTAAAAAACATCCTCTAAGTGTTTCTTAACTAGTTCATTCCTCTGAGAAGTGTCGTAGATCATACACACAGATGATGGCACGGAGATCTAAGCCCAGAATAGACGAATAGAGTCCAAAAGACACCTCCGGTTGGGACCTTCTTGACCGTTCCTTCTTACATCTGTCTAACCCTTTAGCCACCAAGAAGCCACTAATGCATGCACGTCACTTTAGCCTTCTCATCAGTCTTTCGTTCTCTTTAATAGGCTCCGTACCTCAGCTCCGGCTACCATAACAACAACAACAACAACAAAACAGTCTGGGTGGCTTAAACAGCATGAATTTATTTCTCACAGCGCTGGGGGCTGGGAGTTTAGGATCCAGGTGCCCGCTGACTCGGTCCCTGGTGAGAGCTCTCTTCCCCGCTTGCAGACAGCACCCCTTTCTGTCCTCACATGACCTTTCCTTGGTGCATGCTGGCAGGGGGAGAGATATTTCTCTCTCTCCCTCTTTATATAAGGCCACTAATTCCATCGGGAGGGGGGCACTCTCATGACCTAATCCAACACTATCTCCCAAAGGCCCCACCTTCAAATGCCACCATTTTGGGGGGTTAGGATTTTAACATATGCATTTGGGGGGAACATAAACAGCCCATAACAATGTAATTCTTCTTATTAAATGTGAACATTTTCCAGGGCTGTCCTGATGCCCTCCATATTCTCCGTTTTTTACACATCAGTGGTTGTCACCCCATCTTTTATGGATCTCAAATACGTTCCAGAGAGACCCAAACAACAAATCCAGGCCTAACTCGCCCCACCACCCACAAGTCTCACAAACCACTCAAACTCATATACCTTAACTCCTGTGACGCTCCAACCCTGCTGCTCCTGTGATGCTCAGCACTCTGGTGGATGAATGGACCCATTTGCCTGAGCCAGGAGGCTGGGGGATGGCTCTGACTCTTCCCATTCATTCCTAGTGGCTTATCAGGATAAGTCAGGAAGATGGAAAAATGAAAAGATAAAACAAACTGGCCTGAAAAGATTTGAAAGCTCCTGAACTATTGATTTGGTGACTTTCTGATAGTCATGAGGAGACACTGCCACTCAAACCCATCTTTTCTTAGCAAACAAACTCCAAAAGATGACCCAGGGAAACAAGTCTCATTGAAAACAATACCTGGTATATGTGGGCTCTGATCAGAGGCTCTGAGAAGTGATCTGCCCAGGCAGCCATTGGCCTCTTCTGTCATTTTACATTTCCTTTTTAATCAAACCCCCAGACGCTAGGGCTCTCCCTTGCAGAGATTTAAAAAGGCACTTTGATTAATGGACTTGATCAGTGTCTGCTCTGGTTTAACCAGGCTGTTCCCCTCCACATTTCGCATTTCACACCTACATAGCACCACTTCCGTTTTATTACAGGAACTGAAAGATGTGACGGCCTGCCAGACAGCAAAGTAATTTATGAAAAACATATTTTTAAAAAGAGTATTAAAGCTTGAAAAAAAAACCCTCAGAGCCTGTTGCTGTTGTAATTTTAAATGGGCTATGCAAATAATTAAATGTCAGGTCATATTGACACTGTCAAATTTAGGGGAGTATGGATGCTATACAGCCCCAGAGTCCTCAGAGATAGTAAATCAGAGTTTGCTTTCAACATGAAACAACAGTGCCGATTGGGTAAAAAATGACCCCATTTCCAAAGACCTCTCCATGCTACAAATGTTTCCAAATGTACCACAATTCTTTGAAAAGAGATAAAAATATAGATGAATTCATAAACACATTTAAGTACTAAATCCCTCTTTGGTCTTTTATTTTTCTCAGGCCTCTGCTGCCTCACACTAGCCTACTTCAAATATTGACTTCCAGGAAAGGATGGATGAAAACAGAAAATACTCAGGGCTGAGATAATGGATACTGCTCACTCCACTTCAGAACAGTTTAATTTGGATATACACCTGAACTTTGCTCATAGCTTTGTTCACTGGAGTCTCAACTATTCCCACCCATGTGCTCTGTGTACAGGGTACTGCATAGTGTGCACTACGGTGCAGCGTTTCAGGTTAGCAGCAAGGTCGAAAATCCCTTTAAAATGACATTGAAAAACAATAAATGGTCAGTGAATAAATATTTACCGTGTGAAGCATTTTGTTTTATTGTATAAGTTCTGTGATAAATTAAACACACTGTACAGGAAAGACAATAACAGCAGAAAACTTGCCTTTCTCTGTTTAAATTCTTAATTGGGATTAAGGGGAATTCCTATTTTCTGAGTACCTAATGACTTGTCATCAGAAGTAGGACCAGAATCAGGCTCACTGTCAAAAGGAATCTGGTTCCACATCCAGGCCTGGTTGGCCAACAACAGCCAGTCCTATGCTGACAAAAGCGGGCCCTGCTATCACGACGTGTCCCTCCATTGCCCATAGCAAACATCACAAGCCAATTACAGCATTGACTATCTAGTCCACAAATATTTGCTGAGTGTTTTCTACATGTCAGCATCTAATAAGCACAGTGGACATTGCAGTGGACAAGGCAAACCCAGTTCCTGCCCTCTCGGAGCTTACATTCTAGTGGGAGAAGAAGATGGCACACGAAAAAAGACAAATCATTTCAGGTGATACAAGGTCCTAGCAAACGAGATAGAGTGTGACTGCAAGGATGCGAGAGGGAAGGCACTTCAGCTAGGGTGGTCAACGTCCTCTTGGTAGAGGTCACTTCTGGGAAGAAACCTGACCGGGAAGCGAGGGCCAGCCAGGCAAGACCCGTCAGACTGACCCCTCAATGCACCACTTCTGACAGCCGTTCCAGTCAGCTGCCAGGTGGCTGTGCTATGGATGAGCCCTGTGCAAAGCATTCAGTGTAGCTATGGGAACACAATTAATAATATCAAGTGCACAAGATTTTGACCTTGAGAGAGGAAGAAAGACTTAAAACACTTGGATTCTAGTCTTCTTTTTCACCTTTTAGAACCTTGGTTTCCTCATCAGTAAAATAAGAGAGTTGGAGCAAATGACCCATCAAATTTCTTTTATATCCTATGGTCAATAATTCTAACTGAAAAGTGAAGTAGGGCTTTAGACAACTGGAGAGACAAGGTGGATTAAGTAGTCTTTCTGGATACAGGGTCACTTGAACAGTTAAAAGAGAAAAAGATGTAGCTACAGCTTCTTAGAAGTTTCTTGGTGATTTCAGAAAGAGCCACAGTCAGCCCCAGGATGTGCAAGCAGCTTCACCTGTCAAAATCCAAAGCACTTTTCAACTTGAATTCTGAATGAAAATGAATCAGTGTCATCTACTGTATCACACACATAGTCAAAATCACCAACATCCCAATATATCATTTGGTCACCTGGGAACACCCAGGGCTACACAAAGGCAAATTGTCATGTCGTGGAATAAAGAATAAAGTATTATAAGGATTCAGCAGGAAGCATCCACCTGTCACTGCCACCTGCCAACAAGAGAGACAGACCTTTCAGGAGTGGCATCCATAGGAGAGGATGATAAGCTTTCATGGTAATGGTGTATCTGGATCAAGACTCAGGTATTTGTTTTAAAAATTCCTAATATTGCTTCATAACAACATTAAAAACTGTTCCCAAGTGCATGAAAATGTCCCCTTTCTTACAGACAGTAGTTCAGTTTGGGCCTTCAGCCATAACACAAATACTTACATGTTTCTGTGATATTGTGAGTTTAGATGATAAATGATTAAAATTCACTTTGTGAGTTCAAAGTGCTTCATAAATACTTAATCTCCAGAGAGACTTCAACTGAGAGTTTCTAACTCTATTTGGATTTCTGTTTATCCAAGCCACACAGGGTGACTTGTTCGATTTGTAAATATTTCAAGTTCCACACTATCCTCTTCACAGTTCCCCCTGCTGCTGATAGATGCTGACTTGGATCTTGCCATTCAGGCAGACTGAGAAATCCAGGGCAAGCCAGGAATGGTTTTGAGTTATTTATGATTTGCAAACAGCCCCGCCAATGTACTGTTTCTCTGTTTTTCATGCCCTGAAGCAAATATGAAACTGTCTCTGTGACTTATTGCAGACCACAGGGACGGATGGTTTCACAGGAGGACACTTTCTCCAGAAAAAAAGTTCATGCTACCAGTCTAGCACTTTAGGCCCACCCACTCTTCATCAGCCAAAGTGCAGCCTTCCACCCCACAAGCCAGGAGCCAAACAGGAGGACGACCAAAGACTCACTTTCCTCGGAAACATACAAGCAAGGGCAGTAGAATACCAACCCTCTAGCTCCTCCCCTAAGAAGCAGCAATTCTGAAGACACTCACTCAACACAGCTTTGGTCTGTGTTCTAGAGCCTTTAGGGCCAGGCTGGAGTCTTACTGCAGAGAATGTGCAGTTAGTAATACAGCACAGCAGCGATACTGCTTCATTTTCCAGGTCCTCAATCTTCTCATTTGCAAAATGAAGGTATACATCTTCTCCCAAGGTTTTATGAATCATGGTCACCTGCTTGGTAGATAAACCCATATTCAAGTTCTATCTCTGGCACTTACTGCTTGTGTTGCCTGGCCTCAATTCACTTGTCTGTGTAATAAAATAAAAAACTACCACACGAGGTAACTCTAAGGAACAAGTTAATTAAGCATGTGCACGCATTGTTAAACTGCAATGAACTGGCTGGCTACATATTAAAAAAGTCCAGCCATTGTTAATATAACAAGAATGGTTTTCATGACATTGATGTAACCTGGCAGCCAAGGAGAGTGGACTGGGATGTACATTGTGAACAGTGATGACTTCACTGTACTAGTCAGTGGGGGTGGTATACACCATTGAGTGAGCGTGTGTACTGTGTGGCTGTCGTATTCAAAATGACTGAGTGCTGGGCCATAGTTAAGCACACGAGGCAGACAAACAGTGGACACAGTTCCATTTGAGTTTCTACACACAGAGATGGTGGCAGAGTTGTAGGCGCATGACCCCAACCCTGATCTTGGCCCCCAGGGAACAGAAGATGAACCTGTTGGTGCTGGAGAGCATGGGCTTCCACCTGGGCCAAGCCCTGGGCGGGAGGTTTCCCTGGGAGACACTGGCCCTCAGGGAGGAGCTGGATGTCCTCAAGTTCCTGTGCAAAGACCTGGGGGTGGCCGTATTCCAAAAGCAGATGGACAGCCTCTGCACCAACCACCAGGGGACCTACATCCTACAGGACAACAGCTTCCCTCTGCTCATCCAGATGGCCTCAGGCATGCAGTGCGAGGAGGAAGCACCCAAGTTCCTGGCCTTCACCTGTGGCCTCCTACATGGCACCCTCAGCACGCTGGACATCAAGAGCCTGGTCACCACCTCCATGGCAGCTCTGCCAGCCTGCCAGTTCCAGGTGGTGATCCAGAGATCCTGAGGAGCCCCAGAGCCCAGGCCCCAGCCCCTATGGAGTCTCACCCAGGGCTGTGGGGAATCCCAGGCCCTGAGGATGGTGAGCAAGGCAGGCGGTCCAGCCACTTTCGGGGTGTTGCACATGCTCAACAAATGGGTGTCAGAGGGGAAGGTGGGGGCATCTGGGGCAGGGTGGTCCCAGCCACCATGGAGCCTGGTGTAGAGAGATTCCCGTCGGGTACATCACTCACTCTGCAGCACAGAAGCTCAATAAAGGTTCTGTGTGTCTGGAAAAAAAAAATGACTGAGCGAGTAGAGCAATGAATTTGCATCAAATTTTGTGTAAAGCTTGAACATTCCTCTGTGGAAACTATTTGGATGATTCAGAAGACTTTTGGGGACAATGCAATGAGTGCAGCACAAATAAAAGTGTGGCACAAATGCTTCAAAGATGGTCAAGAATCTGTTGAAAGTGATCCACATTCTGGAAGGCCTGCGACAAGCAAAACACCTGAGAATGTTGAACATGTACAGGCTACAGTCAACAAAGATCGGCAACTGACAGTGCGAGAACTAGAAGCTGATCTGGGGCTGCTAAAAATGACTGTGTCCAAGATTTTGACACAGGATCTTGGCATGAAATGTGTCATGACAAAATTTGTTCAATGGCTTCTGCTACCAGAGCAGAAGGAACATCGTGCTGCAGTTACTAATGGTGCGGGAGAACTGTGTGAGGTCCCAAGGTGCCTACTTTAAAGGGGACTAAGCCATAATTGTCCTATGTACAATGTCTCTTGTACCTTCTTCAATAAATGTCTCTACTTTTCATATTACATGGTTGGATACTTTCTGGACAGACCGTGCACATGCATGCGCATGCACACATACACATATACACACAGCCACCTCTCTCAAATATATATGTATGTGAGAGAGAGAGACCTTTCACATTACCATCCAGCACAGTTTCCTCCCCCATAGATCTCACTAAACACTAGATTGGTTACTTCTTGAACTTAAGCTGAAAACAGAGTTGGACCTGCAGTGTAGCCCAATCCCTATTTGAATGAAGAGTTTATCTGGACCACCCCTGTTGAAGATGGAGATCCAAGACTAATCTGTGTCTTCTACTTGTGGAATCTGATCAAAGCATCCAGGTATGTAACATGAGGATCTAGGTAAAGAGGAAAGGAAAATCAGATACCTAGGGGCGACTATAAAGTGTATATGTATCAGTTCTATTATCTTAGTTGCTAAAGACAAAACCATATTATTATATCTTGTGATTTTGTTGGTCAGGAATTTAGGCCAAGTTCAGCTGAAAGACGTTTCAGTTCTACTTGGCATTAACTGAGGTCAGTCTGCGGTATTTAGATGGTCGGCTGGACTAGAGGGTTCAAGACAACTTCATTCTTATTTTGGGCTAGAAGGCTGGGCTCAGCTGGACTGTCAGCTGGAGAACCTACATGCCAAGCCAACATGGCAGTCTCAGGAGAGTCAGACCTCTTGAAGGCTTCTTCTAGACTTAGAAGTCATGCAGTATGATGGTTGCCACATCCTATCAGTCTAGTCATTCTATTGGACCTCTAAGGTTGGTCCAGATTCAGAGATGAGTAGCAAAGAACTTTCAGCCATCTTTAATGTACCTCAATACTTGAGACTCAGTTTCACTTCATAGAATCAACTGTGGGTACCACTTCTTTCATCCTCTCATCCTTCCCAATGTCACACCAAGATCTTCATTATGTAATGAGGAAATCAAGACTGAGGTGTCACCAAAACAACAGAGCACCTCAACAGGTAAATGTACCTATTGCCACCATCTCAATTTTTCCTATGCTGCCTTTATTGTGGGTTGGCTGTGCCTTTGCTCTTCATCATCTTTACCCCAAGATCAAGACTGAGAAAGCAGCTTCTATATGGAACACTGCCCATTGTCATAGCAGAGATAAGAAAGAACAAGTGCTTCTTAATGCTTCTGTTCAGAGATGGCACTTGTCATACACACGTGTCATAGCAAGTCAAATGGTCACCCTGATTCTCCCACCACAAGGAGAGGCTATGCAGAGAAGGGTACCCCAGTACCTGGTGGATAGTAATGTAATTCACCATAGTCTGTTTCCTGGACACCAAACATGCAATTCTCTCCCCTTCCCAAATGAAAAGACACTTTTCCCTCCCTGAGGGAGACAACCCAAAACTCCCCTCCAGGTGCTGCTCTGAGCTCAAAGTCCAGGATCTGTGTACATGGCAGAAGCACCACTTTGGCAAGTTTGGGGTGCTTCCTTTGGGTGGGGACACCTAAGAAATTAGAAAACAAGTCATCTGCTCCCACAAGCAAACCCAATATGGAATTAGGAAAAAGGACACAATAAGCATGTCCAGTGGCAATGGAAGCACAGAAGCATACAGCAGGCCCTGATCCATAGTAATGTGAAAGACCCCCCAAGCATGTGTTGTGAGCAGCAACTTTTCCTAAGGGTGAGGCATACTCCTTGATTAGCCCACTTCGATTCATTCCTCAGAGGAAACTCCCAGCCTGCTACACTCTATCTTCTTTGGCTCCGTCCACTGGAAGTTCCTTCTTTTCTCATTCTCTTCCCTGGCTACATATCAAAAGAAATATGCCAAGTGCTGGAAGCAACGTAAGTGCTCATCAGTGGATGAATGGATCAAAAAACTGTGGTACATTTACACAGTGGAATTCTACGCAGCAGAGAGAAAGAAGGAGATCCTACCCTTTGAGACAGCATGGATGGAACTGGAGAGCATTATGCTAAGTGAAATGAGCCAGGTGGTGAAGGACAAATATCATATGATCTCACCTATAAGCAGAACCTAATCAACAAAACAAACAAGCAAGCAAAATATAACCAGAGACACTGAAATTAAGAATTGAGAGTAATCAGAGGAGGGGATAATGGGGAGGAAAGGGAAAGGGCTTTCAGGACCATGTATAAAGGACACACGGACAAAACCAAAGGGGTTAGGATCAAGGGTGGGAAGTGGGAACAGCTGGGGTCGGGGGAGTGGAGGGCGGTCAGTGGAGACAACTGTACTTGAACAAGCATAAAAAAAAGAAAGAAATATGGTCTCCTTTGGGGGCTGAACACAGCTCCCAGTCTCTGTTCTACCTATAAAATGTTAGGGTCGTTTTAAGTATCAAGTCATTTTTTTATTCCAGGCTGGTAGCTTCTTTGCTCATACAATTCTCTTAAAATGTTAGTTGGTTTTTTATATGTTCGATTCTAGTCAGCCTCCAGAACCAACCAGGAAAGATAATAACAAAATTACTACTTTTGCTTTAAACCCTTTAGTTTTGGGTTGGTTTGTACCGTAGCCATAAATAAGCAGAACACACTATGAAAAAATACACACACCCAGGCCCTATCAAGGCCATTGAATCAGAACGTCTGGCAGAGAAGCCCTGTACCTCACTGACTAATCTATTCCAGTTGAGGATTGAGAAACTGCTGGCCATCTGCAGGCAATGCCCTTGAACAAAAACAAAGCGCTGTGCAAGGAGGCATCTTTGGCTTCTCTTTATAAGAAAGTACTTTTTCCACTTTTCCCACTGTGTTCACTGAACAGTCAGATATAACTAAGTAAAGAGTGACTGGATGGTAAAGGCTTAGAAACGACATCGTAAGAGGAAACAACGGGGAAGTGTGTAATGCAAAGAAGGAAAGATGAGGGGCACTATTGAGTTGCCTTCACATATTGAAATGGATGTGTCTGTTTATGAGAAATGAATGGTAAACCATTAGGTGGAAATGACAAGGATAAAGATTACACCTGATATTATTTATTACAGTATAGTAAGGCTGAAAAGGTAGCATTTTGTAGCAGCTGTTACTAGAAAATAGTTAACTGGGACAATGATTTGAGCTTTTCCCAAGAAGCCTGGAACTGTCTCCTCGTGAGCACATTGTTGAACTCTATTTCCCTGCCTTTTTGAGGTTCAGAATGGCCGAATGACTCACTTTGACCAGAGAAATGTGATCGGAAGTGATGTCTATCACTTCCAAAAGAAAACTCAAGAGCCGGTATACTGGTTGCCGCATCGCCTTTCTTGCTGAGATATTCACACAGGGGACGTACCATTAGCCTGAGCCCAGAATGAGGATGCAGAGCAGAGCCCCAATGTAGAGTGGCCAGACGGAATACAGGCTGTCCAGGTAAAATTTAAATTTCATAAAATAACAGTTTTAGTGTGCACTTTTGGAGACATACATATACAAAAATTCATTGATTATTTGAAATTCAAGTTCAGCTGGGGGTCCTGCATTTTTCTTTGTTAATTCTGGTACCGCTATCCCCAAGTGACCCACATAGACCATGTACAAAGCATTAGAAAGAAATAAACTTTTGTTATTTTAAGCCTAGAGTCTTAGGGGTTGTTTATTACAGCCAAATAGCTTAGCCTACACTGACTTAACTACTTCCCGTCTTTGATGAGAAGTCATTTTGATGAGGCATAGGCTAGCACTAATATTTGAAATAAAGCAGGATATTTCTCTATATAATAAAAGAGATGGAATTGAGAGCTCCAGGTTATAATTTGAGAAGGAGAAATGGATAGAAAACTGTTAAAACACAACATTAGTCACCAAGGAATTTTTTGTCTGACTAGAACATGAAATTAGAAAAAATGGTGGTAAAGAGTAGTCCTGAGGGCCTAGGGGTCCTTGTGGGCCCGAGTAGGCATGCATTGACTTCGCGGGAAAGTAGGCTTGCCTGACCTGGGGATGGCCGAGCAAGTAGGGTTTAGACCCTGAAGAGCTGAGTGCAGGAAGGCCCTGTGAGGACACGGCCCAGCCACGTTTGCTCTATATTGCCACGTTCCGGCTTCCGGTCCGGGATGGACATAAAGGGGTGGGTGGCCGACTGTGCCCAAGTTCACAGGGACTGCCCTGATGCTGAGAGACTGCATTCCCCAACACAGATGTCTGTGACGATTCTGGGCCTCTGGACACAGTGAAGTCACTTCGGTGGGGAGTTGACATTTCAACACACAAATCCAAACATTTTTGCTAATTCTTGTTTAAAACATCTGTGTTATAGAAGGCTCCTTGATAGCAAGGGCCTGGTTGTCTCTGTCTTCATGGGTTCCAAGATTAGTGCGCGATAGGTAAAATATATAGAAAATATAACCAACGACACAAGGCCGCAAGTGTATTGTGACATACCATTAGCCACTGCAGCTACTCCTTTCGGCCACCAGGGAGCAGCATGGCATCTTGAACTATAAACTGAGTTTCTGAATCAGAGTGGATTCAGTGATTCTCAAAAACAGTTGGTACCAGAACGCCAGTCTCTGCCTGACATTTTTCTAGGCCCTCAACAAAGGGAGACAGACTAGGGCAAAGTAGTCATTTTTTCCCATAAATTCCTATCCAATGTAAAGGAATATCTTTTATTCTGATAGTCTTTCCCAATGATGTTTTGTCATTAAAACATTCTTTCTTTATGAAATGAAGGTCACTGTATATGGTAAGGGTGGTTTGTTTATTCTTAATGTTCTTTTTTAATCAAATAAATAATAACAACATTCTGGTGTTCCAGAATGCTATTAGAAAATAACTTTAGGCTTGTGAAATCAAAAGTCAGAGATCTAGTAGCATAGAATGTCAGAATCAGACAGGGCTTATGACAAAAATAAAAATAAAAATAAAAAAACCTGGAGGAGTGCATAAACTTCACCTTTGCATCCCCTGGGCTTTCTTTTCTGTTGCCCACTGCTCCTTCCTTTCCACTCACCCATGGTCCTCTGCTCTCTCCCTGCCCAGCCTTCTCCCCCTAGTTGAAACCTGCTCTCAGGAAAGAATCTGCTATCAGCAGCTTAGATGTCAGTGAAAATTTAAATTACTTCTTTCCCCTCCCAGGAAAACCTGCCTTCCTGTCTTATCTCTGATTCCAGAATGCAGGTGTGTGTAGCCAGTTCAAGGGATTTCAGACATCAGCAGACAGAGGGAAGTTCAAGAGTGAACAGCAACCAGTGTCAGAGAAGCTGGCAGACCAGATCTCAGAGAAGCCCCAGAAGCTCATTCTGCCTTCACTTCTCTGGAAAGTCACAGGTCACACCAGTTTGTGTTTATGAAATTCTCACCCTGATGTCAGGGAGTCTTCCGTCTATTGGACCAGTGCCACTAGGGTCAGAGACGACACCCCAGTTCATCAAGGGCCTGCTGCGGTCACAAACCAGGAGATACTATCCCTACTGCATTGTGGAATGCAGTGGAGTTTTTAATAATGATTACCCCAAACAAATACTGTCCCTGTAACATTAGCGTGGTGCCCACCTGCCCTGTGAGACTTGCCACAGAGGGGGGGCACCACGCTAATACTATGGGGACACAAAGGAGAAGGAAGTAGGGCAGGGCTGTTGCTAGCACAAACATTGCAAAATGATTGCCAGCATTGAAAAAGAGATGACTACTCATTCGGGAAACTCGGGAAGGCTTCACCAGCTGGGCCTGGAATAACAGGTAGAATTTTGACAGGAAATAGGAAAGGAAGGACCTGCCCGGTGAAGAAACACAATCTGATTTAAGGGCTCAAGGAGAAAGCACAGGACTATGTTCAGGGTCCAGGGTCCAGCCCAGTTTGGCCCAAGTATCAGGCACATAGTAGGAAAAGAACAGAAATGATAATGAATGGCAGGAAGGCTTGGCCAATGGGCAGAGGTGGCCTTGAGTCCCATCACCACAGCAGACCCCTTGGCGGCCTTGACCCACTCCTTGTTTGGTTCCATGTCCATCAATTGTGGATAATGGTCCTTAGTTTTCAGAGAATTAAATAAGAGAATGGGTTTGTAATTGGTATTAAATTTTAACCTACAAACACAAATAGCTTTTAAAAAGTTTTAAAAGTAATGGTAACTTTTTTCTTACTCAGTTTCTGTTTTAAGACTTATTCTTCCTGGTGTCTGAAACATCATCTCATATAGTTCGGGACTCCTGCTGCACCTACGCTAAGGTGGTCCCACCCAGTGCCCAGGTGTCCTCTCTCTGTGTTGGCTTCTACAGAGACTTCTCTCTCCTCCCCTGCTCCTTGGGGGTGGCCACATGACTGCTTCCCCCTCATCCTTGTTCCTGTCTGCATTACTTTGCTAGGGCTGCTGAAACAGAGAATCACAAACTGGCTGTCTTAAAAATAACAGAAATTTACCCTCCCACACTTCTGGAGGCTGGGCGTCTGCAATCAAGGGCTCGGCAGGGCCGCGCGTCTTCTGAAGGCTCTAAGGAAGACTCCTTCCTTGCCTCTTCCTGACTCTGTTGGATACTGGCAATTCTTGGCGTTCCTTGGCTGCATCCCTCCAGTCTCTGCCTCCACCTTCACCTGGTCACCTTCCCTCTATGTGTGCATCTCCATGTCCAAACTTCCTTTTATGTATAAGGACATGGAATCATTGGATGACAGCCCCCTAATCCGGTATGATCTCATCTTAACCTGATTACATGAGGGGGGACCAAAAAAACCCCGGAATTTATTCATTGAAAGATTGTGTCTTTATTCTCATTAAACTTCAGTCACCTTCAAAGTACTCTCCATTGGCTGCAATACACCCATCAAGACTTTTTTTGCACTGCTCAAAACAGTTTTTGAACTCATCTATTTTTGTGACTTTTGGTGCCTCTGAGGTTTTTTGGTTCACCTCTTCCACATCAGCAAAATGTTTCCCTTTGAGGACTTTTTTCATCCAGGGAAGCAAAAAAAGTCTCTGGGGGTGAGATCAGGTGAATAGGAAGGGTGAGGCATGGGGTCATGTCATTTTGGGTCAAAAACTAATGATTACTCAGCATAGTGTGGACAGGTGTGCTCATAAATCACCCATTATGAAATGGGCAAATGCACTGAGTCTTCAAAAAAATTCACTGAAGCTGAACACAGCCTCTCACAACAACACCAGCTGGTACACTTACACAGATGGGTTCTTAGAACACTCACCTAGCAGAGGAAGACTGTACTAGAAGGCACCTGCACTCCAGAAGATAATTCCTGGTTTGGCGGGGTGCCCCCTTAGTATCTGCAAAGACCCTATTTCCAAATCAGGCCACATTTTGAGATTCCAGGTGCACATGAATTTAGAAGGGACTCGGCATCCCAGTACACTTTCAGAGGTACCTTCCAGGCACAGATTCTGTGCTGCTCTTTTTTTTAATCCTTACCTGAGGACATTTTTTCATTGCTTTTAGAGAGAGAGAAATGGAGAGAGAGAAACATCAATAAAAGTGAGAAGCATCGGACTTCCGGCCAAGATGGAGGCATAAGTAGACA
>VMDR010020642.1:0-17412 GCA_007922815.1 Macrotus californicus | reverse complement strand
ATCTTCTTTTTCTTAGATAAGTCCCTTTAATATTTCATATAATAAGGGCTTGGTGATGATGAACTCCTTGAACTTGACCTTATCTGGGAAGCACTTTATCTGCCCTGCCATTCTAAATGAAAGCTTGGCTGGATAGAGTAATTTTGGATGTAGGTCCTTGGCTTTCATGACTTGGAATACTTCTTTCCAGCCCCTTCTTGCCTGTAAGGTTTCTTTTGAGAAATCAGCTGACAGTCTGATGGGCACTCCTTTGTAGGTTACTGTTTATTTTTAAAAGGATACTATAGCAGTAGATAAACCTGCTGGCATTGTCTGTCATGTTTCATTGGGCTCCAGATGAACTAGAAATTCTAGCTCCTTTTATCTTTCTCAAGGCATAACAGTTCTAGAACTCTAAAATGGAACTGTCTGACAGGAATATTTCCACCTGGTTTTATTTACTTGTTTTTAAATAGCTTTTCAGATGGTTTTGGCTAATTGAAATAACTGTTGAAAATTTGGTTGGCGTTTTAAGTGCTTTCTCAGTATTTTCAACCCTGATGAAACTGTTTTGTTTCTCAGAATATTCTCTCTGTGATCTGGCCAGTCAAACCATGAAAAATTGATATTCAAAATTTTATTTGATCTATTCATTCATCTAAGTGTTTAACAACTCAACTCTGCTAAGGCGAACATTCCCTATGATCCCATTTTTATCCTTTATGTCAGCAATGAGCATAAGTTCCTTTTCTAGAACTGCTATGCACATAAAGTCTGCATTCTTGGTCCAAAAAGTTTGTTTGTTTATATAAGATAAACACAGTTAGAAACATGTGAGTAGCATTAACCCTTAAAAGGTTTTAGTGTTTCTTTTGTTTTGTTTTTGGAATTTCTTATTTCAATTATTTGACATTGGAAATGTAGTCTAATGTAATGTCAGTGAAAACTCCCAGAGGTTATATATGTTTATTAACCTGATATTGTACTTATTACAAAATACTAAGTGCCTCTCCCTTAATCCAATCAACTATTGATTCCTAATTGATGATGAGAAAAAAATCTTTCTTCAACATTTTAAAGGAGAACATATGACTGAGAATGTGTTGTAAGAGTGGACTTAAACATGCCCCTAAAATATATTGGTAGAAAAGGACAAATGGGCAGGTGAGACCGCCAACTTTGCTACATTTCTATGTAATATGATTGTTCGGCATTTTTATATTTTCCCAGTGAAATAAACAAGTTCAGCACTGCCTCTAAATTTTGCCATTTTTTAAACATATTTTTTACCAAAGTTTCTCTCTTGTGTGTTTAACTTCCAGATATAAGATATAATTTGCTATAACCATTCATTCCCTATTTCAAACCTCTCTCAGCCTAGAGTTAAGACATGTCATCATTTAAGGTGAAGTGAACTGGATAAGAGGCAAAAAGCAATTGAATTCCCCAAGAAGGATATTCATTATTCTTGATTTTTTTTATGGCTATTAGTTGTCTGCAGGTGGAAAGGGTTCTTGCTGCTAACTTATTTCCAAAACTGTTAAAGGCTAAAGCAGTGACTTACAGGAAATTGCCTCACCAAGTAGAATGAAGGAAGTGTGGGCATGTGCTCACCGTGGACCAGAAAGAAAGTAGGTTGATGGCATCTATTCTCCAGTCCTCTTCAAAATAATTTTAGCCGACTATCAGAAATGTGGGAATATCTTGAAAATCATGATTGGTTTTGATAGTTGATAGACTAGATAGAGAAATATTTTATGATATCCTAAAACAAATACACTGTGATTCATTTTTCTCTCTCCCAAACCTATAGCACCCATTTCAGTAAACGGTGATTCTGTTCTTTCAAGGAACTTAGGCAAAGCAACAACTAACAGCAATCACAAAAACTTATCTTTCTTTCATATTCCATGCCAGGTCCATGAGCCTAGTCATCTCTATGTTCAAAGCATATTGAGTGACACATTGACATATAACAACTCAATATTGATTTGGAAATACTCAAAATGAATTACTATTTAAACAAAAATAGCTAAAAATTGCTACAAAGTTGTTAAAACTTACTGCTTAGTGTAATTACCATATTCCACACAAACTATTTTGACATTTTTCTGTAATAGCCATAAAATAAGAATGAAAGTAATTGACCACAGGCGATAAGAAAAGTATAAAAGCAACATGCCTAGAAAGTAAATTGAATTTCCAAAAAGTGCCAAAAACCTAATATATATGTACCTGTATTACCTCTGTCAACATTTAAAGTGAAGAAAGGGTCTATAACACTCAATAATAAAACTCTAGGGATAGCAATTACAGTGGCAATAATCAGCACAATAACATTAAGACAACAAACTCTCTTGTAAGAGCAAAACTAATTTAAACATATATCAAAAGATAGATGAACAGTGATATTGTGTTTTTATTTATTACTCAGCACATCTCCCAAATCACCAGACTTCATCCTACCAGAGCTATTTTCTATTTCTTTATTTTAGCACCAGTCATTTGATTGTATAATCTACTCTAGCGCTTCCTCCTTTATACTATAACACTGACTTTTCAGCACTCTTGTAAATCAGCATTGGAAGAAATAGAATATAAAAAGCAAATTTTAGAGCTGTGCTTAATAAATTGTTGCAATAACTGAAATAGTTGGAAATCCAAATAACATAAAAATTTCAAATATCACTGAGTTGAAAATAGTAAATACCATTAGAGGTAACACTAATCCATTTACCATCTGGTGATATATCACTGCCTCTGATCTGCTTGAAATGGTAAATAAATTTTGATTGGCTACTATTTCCCTTTTTATTGAAATCAAATTTCTATTATTTTGAGTTATCCAAGTTTGACTGAAAAATAAAAGGTTTAGAAAGTTTTAGAAAAGGACTTATAAAGTCCAAGGGTTTATAAATAAAACTCAGTGAAGGGGGAAAAAACTCATGTAGAATTAATTTAACTAAGCCAATTTTTCCCTCTTAGCCATCAATGATCAAAGAACTGAACAGGGTGAGTTGTGACATTGGGAAAGGAAAGCTAACTTTAGAGCTCAGAGCTGAGTCAGATGTCATGAAAGAAAGTTTAAGGACATGGCATCAAGCAGATGTAGGAGACAGGTGATAAGCCTGGTAGGAAAAAGAAAAGTGGGGGGAGGGTGTGGAAGACTCATTTCAGTGACTTGAAAATTCTGTCCCAGGCCAGTTAGTTCAGTGCATGCCTATACCACCAACTCAAAATTGACTGGAGGAGAGAAGACCACGAATATCTGAGGATACTCCTTGCCACAACTTGAGCACAACTAGTTAAGGTCATTTTGTTAAGGTCATTTTGTGCAGCAACAGGATGTACCTATCTTTTTGGTGCTAATTTGCCCCTACTTGTCACTTTGCTGTTTTCTTCATTCCTCAAGAGCCATCTTCCTCACTGTGTCTGTCTCCCTGTATCACCTCTAACACCCAAACTACTCCATTTCTCAAACTACTTTATTGGAACCAGTTGACTTAAAGGAAACAGGAATGTTCCCAGGCAATAGTAGCCATTATCCACTCATCAGTATTGAATTAAGGGGCAGCCAAGGGGAAGAACTGTTTGTTTGTTTGTTTGTTTGTCTGGTTGGTTGGTTGTTTTTATGCTGAAGCACTAGCATTTTGAAATCAGTCACTGATGCTTAACCTCAGTTGTCTGACCAGGAAGGGCTGCAGAAGAGATGCCAACAGGAGCAGAGGTTTTCTCTTCACTCCAGGTTCTTACAACACTGCAAAGACAGCCAACCTGTGTGGAGGCCTTGCGGCTGCAGAGGTTGAAAAGAGAAGGGCCTGGTGTGTACCAGAGCTACATTTCCACGCTCTCAAGTGGCATCCTATAACCGCCCTGCCTAATTACTGAGCCCATCTGGACAAGTGAGTTTGGTTGAGGTCTTCTTCAATGAGTATTCACCCCTGTTATTCATAATGGAGAGTTTCCCATTCTCTATTTTTCATTACAATCGGTTATGGATGTTCTTAGCTAGAAATGATCATTATACTCTTTTTATACAATGCTTTTTCACTTTTCCAGTGTAGCTTTTTGGCAGCACTTAGCTAACCTAAAACATTTTAAACATTGTAAATATTGTGCATAAACAAACATTGAACTAGTTAGTGAAAAGTCTAATCAACTAAAAGTTCAATTTATACATTTTCTGCGTTTTTAGTTTGATGAGCAGTCACATGGCTTTATAAGCCTTGATGAAAACCACTATATATCACTTGCACATTTGAAGGCAAGAACTGAACTGGCTGAATTTGAAAGAGACACATTCTGAGACAAATATTTAGAAAATTATTTTCCCTATTGGTATCCTAACTAAAGTTAATGTTGCAATTGCAATTTGGGAGTTAATTTCCTTTTAATAGCTGACACTTCATTTCTCTGCTCAACATGACTGTCAGAATAAAATTCATAACCCAAAATGTCTAGAAATAACAACCATTTTCTGTGTCCTCCAACTGTATTATGAAAGTATTTCTCTTCTTCCTTGTACTCAGATTTAAAAAAAAAAAAAGAGATTAGTGCAAAATGAATTCTAAAGTACCTAAACTGTTCCAACAATCACATCTCCATTCTGGCGAATTTAGTAAATGAGTTTTATCTCTCCACTGAGATGTTTTCACTATAATGAAAAAGCCAATGAAATGTGTTCTTATTAGGTCTATTATTCATCCCTTATGCCTCCCCTGCCTTTAAAATAGTAGCCAAAAGGGCACAGTGCAGATCCAATTTTTGTTTTGCATTATAACATCATATCAATCAAGTCTCTATCCACAAGCAGTGGGTTGCCGAGGCCTGACCCACTTATTACGCACACTCTTGCTGGGAGCCTTTCTGGGACGTGTGTCTTAGGTCATTTCAAGTTTGAAACTCACCGAGGAGAAAGAAGTAAAGTTTTAACATTTCCATGAAATATGAACTAGCCCAACCTTTACTTTTATGTGTTTTGGCATGAAATGTCCCCCAAGGAAGTGATACGAGCTTGTGTGTTTTTCAAAAGGCATTTTACAATTAACTACTCATTTATGAAACTGAGGCTATAAGTTGGGTACGACCGCCATACATATGTCTTCCTGCTTTGGCTGAGAACCTCTTAGAATGAATTCTTTTTTAAAACAAACAAGCCCTGGCTGGTGTAGCTCAGTGGATTGAGTGTGGGCTGCGAGTCAAAGGGTCGCAGGTTTGATTCCCAGTCAGGGCACATGACTGGGTTGTGGGCCAGGTCCCCAATAGGGGCCACATGAGAGGCAACCACACATTGATGTTTCTCTCCTCTTTTTCTCCCTCCCTTCCCCTCTCTCTAAAAATAAATGAACAAAACTCTTTTAAAAAAATTAAAACAAACAAATAAAACACTTACAGGTAGAGAGTTGAAACTGATGACAGAATCTATAGTTATGACTCCCACTTCACAAATGTAAACATGCAAGCTCAGATTGTCACTATATTATTTACCATTTTTTATTTCACGATATTATGATGCTATAGTATATTTTATATTGCATTGTTTCATATTATCATTTATTTATTTTTAGATAAGCAAAGGTGTAGGAACAAAGACATTTTCATTTTTTACTTTATTTACTTATTTACTTATTACTTCATCTTCCTCTGGTAAATATTTCAGTCACATAGACTCTCACACCTCCACTTTATATGGACGCCTTTATTTGAAAACATGTGGGGGCCACCCTTTTCTGTGTGTTAAAACTCTGGTTAAAAGGGAACTTTATAAAGTCTGTAAGGTGTGCATTCTTAAAATCCTGTGACAATGTGAGCAGTTGAGAAATCCATCTGTTTCTGAAACAGGCTGGATGTAGCGTTACGTGAGGGAATGTTCTTTTGTGAAAATGTTTCTGTTAACTAGATACAGATTTGTAGTCCATCTCAAAGCCTTGCCTACCACTTGATGCTAAAAATCTAAAATGTTTTGCAGGAATTGGATCTGTTGAAATATGCATTGTTGGGCAAGAGAGTCAGCCACATTTCCTTCGTCCAGAAAATATAACATTTTAAAGAGGCATTTTTGTCTTGTTCTTCTGGAATTAGCATGGATTGTTTTTATATGTATAATTTAATACTTATTTTCTTTATGAAAGATTTTCTGCTTATGGCTTCCACTAAACATGTGTCTCCTAAAATAATTAAAAAGCATAAGATGGAACATTTCTGGCATTGACACTCCAAAAGCAACATATTTTTTTGCTTTTGCTTATGGGAGTAAACAAAACAAAACATGAACAATTTTTCATAATTGATTCAGATGTTTCAATGAAATTGTTTCATCCTGCAATGTTCAGGAGAGTATGTGATCAGCACAAACTTGTCTCCCTTAGCTCAGCCCAGGAACGCAGTGCAGAGAACAGCTGGCCCATTGAGCAAAACTGAGAGCCGCATTTCAGTGTTTCTATTGTCCCAGAGAGACAATAGATTTTGGGAATGGGAGTTTCCTAAGATGAGGATTAAAGGTGTACCTCATATGATGACTATGGAAGAGAAAAAATAAAAAAGAAACAGTGTACTCAGATTGGAGACATCTAATTAAATATCCAAAAAGCAAACCCTTCACACACCTTTACAGGTGAGGCTTTAAAACAAGGCTAGAGAAGTGATTTTTTGCTTGTTTGTTTGTTTGTTTTGGCAAACTAGAAAACTCAGGTTTCCCATTATTTAGATTATTTATTTATTCAAATGTTATATGACACAAAGCTTTACAATATAATTTAAAATATTATAATGTTATAATTTGTTTAGGACAACATATTTTAGTCTAAATAAAGGTACTGGCACCACACTGAAGGAAAGATGAACTACAAAACATATTCCTACCCATAAAACCAAAATGTGGATATTATTTTTGGAATACACATAGTTAACTATTCTGGGACCTTGAGGAGGCAAAGTTAGGAGGGCAAATATATTTTAGTGGGCGTTGGAAAAGTCTAAAGCTCTAGTGTTTATTGTGTTAGTTATTAGCCAGATGTGGCTACTTAAATTTAAATTACATAAAATTTAATTCAAAATTTAGTTCTAGTTAAACCACATCTCAACCGCTCAATGGTAACAAATGACCAGAAGATTCTGCATGAGGTAGTACAAAATTGTACATTTCGTCATTACAGAAAGATCTATCGAACAGAAGTTTTCTAAAGTTCATGGTATTATTGGAAAAGCGTTCAGGCAGTAGGGGGAGGCTTGAAAACAGGAGCACTAAAGAGGTTGATTGTTTATGTAGAGATAGAACAATTTCATCTTAACCCACTTATGTAAATCCTGTCCTAGTTTTCCAGGATCAATGACAGCAATAGGCTGGGCCTGGGTACATATTGTACAGAAACACACACGGGACTCTTCTCTGAAGAACACCAGTCATGCTGGACCTGCACTGAGTCTACGTAATGCTGTCTGCAGCAGCCAGGTATCCAAACACGGCCACACTCTGAGGCACTGGAGGTGAGGACCATAACATATCTATTTTTGCGGGGACATAATTCAACCTATAACATGGCGTGACTTCTTAATGTGTATGGGATATTATTTTCGGATCACAAGAATATTTTGTAAGCAGGTAGAGGTGAGGGTTGCACAACACTGTAAATGTGTCAAATGCCACTGAGTTATTCAATTTTACCTGTTTAATTTCATGTGATTCAAATTTCACCTTAATTTTGAAAATGCAGCATGTTTTAGAATTATATCTATCTTTAGACATTTTTATGTAGGATATAAACAAAGGTGTTCCTCTAAAGTGGTAGAAAAGCTCTTATGGGAAAGTAAGTTCTTTGTATATTGTAACACTTTTATGGTTCATTTCAATTACATAAAAAACACTCTTAGAGCATACCCAAGGTAGGTAAAAGTAGAAAAATGAAAGCCAAATCACCTTAAAGTAAATTCATTTTGCAATCCTTGGATGAACAGAGGAGGACAGAGGTTGGCACCAAGGTGGCCAAGCTGAGGCCCAAAGAAGAAACACCAGCCCAGCAGAAATTTCTATGCCCATTCCAGAAGCACATTTAAAACAAATTTTAAAAATGTTGATCCTTCTGGACGAAGGCAACATGGTCAACTCTCTTGCCCAAGAATGCATGTTACTCCACATCTAATTCCTGCACGGCATTCTATTTTTAGCATGAAGTCGTAGGTAAGTCTTTAAAATGAACTACAAATTTGTATCCAGTGTGAAATGTATTATTCATCCCTTTATTATGCAAAATCTCGATGTTCAGCTAAATTCTACTACAAAAATTTCCACGGTTGTGGAGGTTAAGGGAAAATCTGGGAATTGGGGCAGGAACAAGAAGGGAGGAACTCTGAAGGAGTAAGATCCCAGAATGTGGTCAAGAGCACACTGAATATAGAAGAGCAACAAGAGAAGCTGTGAGACAATACGTCCCAGATGGCATGTCAGTCTTGTGAAGGGCTATGTACTTCCTATAGGACATGGGAGGGTCGGGGAAGATAATGCTCTTGACTTACGTAAGTCCATGATTTCAGGTCTCATCTAAGTTACAGGAGAATGCCATCAGATATAAACAGATATGGTTTCTAAATCATTGACTCAAACTCTTCTGTGTTATATTACTAAGTTACCATTACAATAAGAAAATGATAAAGGGTAGCTCTACAATTTTTTTTGCAAGGAAAAAAACCAAGTGATTTTAAAAGTTTTAGGCTCTTATTTTAAAAAGTGGATTTCATAAATACATGAAAGCTGAATAGCATGGGACCTTTCTATTTGTAAGAGGCAGAGTCACTTGTTCAGAATATTTTCAGAAAATAGAAATTGCTTATTAAAGAAATTTAAAAACAAATCCAGATATCTTTTTGTTATTTTTATAATCACTTGTTATTTTAAATATTAACCTTGGTATCATTGTACTGAATTTCAAACAACTTGGTGACAGAAACACAAGGGTTGACACCTCCATCTCCTCCAGCTATGTCACTCTGAAAGCAGTTTGTTAGTTGTGTTCTCTTCTAAGACAAAGCCCTCTGGACCCAAATTTGCTTAGGAATGAAAGAACAACAAAGACAATGAATAAAACACTTGAATGTTCATGTCCTAATGCTGTCACTTAGAACCACCATTTCCTGTCTCCTGGGGGTCAGGTGCTGATTCTGGAGGAACACAGAGAGAAAAGCCATAGGAACCCCCTCAGCACTTCCATTTTGAGCCAATGTTCTCCTCCAAACATGCTATACATTGCTGAAGGGTGGTGATTAAGTAGGAGTTCAGCTTATATACAGAGGAAAATTTTTTAACTTGGCTGTGGAACAAGTCATTTCCACTGGGATAGGGTCATTTGCACTTTGGGGTCCTTCAACAGGGAACACATGATTTTGTATCATCCTTAGCAACTTTCAGTAGATTCTGAGATGCAGGCACTGAAGGTTATCACAGTGCAGGGAAGAAGATGGAATTATTACGTAGCTTAAACAGAGCACAAAAAGGCCAGCAGTGCTAATCAGCTTCTTCGCATTCTATTCCACTGTCCTCACTTGAGTAACCTTTCAGCCTAAGGCTCCCTGGCCCAACAACAGCACAGACGAATTCATTTCCACCCATGGTCGGCTTGCCAAGCATGTCACATGATGTTTCCAAACATGCAGATGCCAGCTGCCTGAGAAGGACCCAACTGTCAAGAAATGTTCCAAGGAAATGGAGAAACTAATATATTATGCCAAAGAGGGATTTAAAAGATAAGATATTCTCTAAATGTGGAGAGCAGGACCAATAAAATGGCATTGGTCCAGACAAGATGGCATAAAGTATATAAAACAGAAATGGAGTCACTCATGTCAACCAAAATGGCTGTCAGTCAGCCTGGACACTTTGATTGAAGAAGGAAACCACCAAAGTCACTCTAGACACGTCTGGCAAGGAAACACACCTAAGATATCTGCACATGGGATCAGAACAGCCATGCCTGCAGAATGGGACCACCCATAGATAGGACCCTGGTGAAAGTCCCCACTTGCCATCAGAGGTGCCCAGACACTTATCAAGAGACCCAGAAGTGTAGAGTCCACCACTTTCAAGGTGTAACTCAGGCAGGCTCCAGACCATGGCTGAGACATCCGAGTTCCACACACCAGAGTGCTACAGAGGCCACACTGATCTCCCTTGGCACCAGCTGCCAAGGCTCTGCCCTGCTGGATGGAGGACTTCATCTGCCCTACTGCCCACCTGGCTCCAGAAATTCTTCCCTGCAAGATGCTGGTTGCTCCCGTGCCCACCCTGCTGTCTCCTGGACCTGCAGACTGAGACTCTGGGACTTGGGTTCGTTATTCCCCATTGATTGCTCTGTGTGTGTGTGTGTGTGTGTGTGTGTGTGTGTGTGTGTGTGTGTGTTGTGTGTGTGTGTTGTATTTCTCTTAGACTGTTAGAGTGTGAGTAGGATATCAATGTATGTGATGTTCTACTTTGAGTGAACCTGCATTCAATAAAAGCAGAGTGAATAGTATAGTTACCTTGTGTGACTCTTGTTTATTCCTTGGTGCCAGGTTGCTCAGTAGGTAGCTAGCCGAGCAGTTGCCCAGCTGACTTACAGGAAAGACTATATCATGAACACACACTCTCAACACTAAGCCAGCAAATAAGACACTCAAACACTTGTACAAAATCTCTTTTCTGAAAACCTGTCTCATAGCCCCATCGGCCATCCAGGTGCAAGGATTTGTGTAACTGCCACCCGTGAACAGCTGTCTGGTTCAGGGTTGTTCCCCAAAGTGCACCAGCATGGCCCTTACTCCCACGAGTCCATTCCTAGATATTAAAGTGGAAACAAGGAGGAGGTAATCTTTCTCTGAGGCTGAAACTCCAAGTTCAGAGACTTTGGACAACTATATTTCTCTTTGAGTGGATTAGAGAAAAGGAGAAAATTAGTTTTCAAAAGAGGGAAAAACAAAGCAAGTGTACAAATATAAGCACAGGTCAAAGATGGTAATGAGCTTCGTTGTTCATAAAATCTCTGGTTAAAAATAGTCATAAGGGCCAGATATAACTTAATTTTTCAAAAAATATGATGATATCATTATATTTTCCCTTCTTGTCTTAGCTATAGCTGTGCTCATGTACTTGTAACTACTTTTTTATGAATATAGCCACATTTCAGTAACTTTCACATGTGCTCCTCCTATCAAAAATGGAATCTAGATTAAAGCCACATAGAAATGCAAATTTATTTAATTTAATGAAAATAATTATAATGAGAAAACCTGAAAACAATGCATGTGGCAGGTACTAATTTATACCATAATATGTACAATTTCTTCAGTTCGCTTACCTGAAGTTCCACAGACTGCAACGTATAGGATTTCATAAACTCTCTTCTTTCCAACAACGCACAGTCATAAAAGATTGCCAACAAATATCAGGCCAGGAGAGTAGTCTCGTATTCTCAGAAATCATGATATGCATTTCACTCAAATGAAGCCATGTGATACACTATTCAAACCAGGGGTGAGCTAACTGTGTCTATGGTCCACATCTGGTCTACTACCTGATTTTCTAAGTAAAATTTTATTGGAACATAGATTGCATATTTGTTTGTCATTGCATTTGGCTGCTTTAGCACTACAGTGGAAGGATTGGGAAGTTTCAACAGAGCATGTATGGCCCACAACACCTAAAATATTTACTATCAGGTTCTTCACAGAAAAAGCTTGCTGGCCCCTGATTCAGACCAACCTCATGCAGCTAAGTCAAGATTGAATAACATGAGGCTCACCTTCTGCTTTGTGCCCAAGACACACGTTTCTAATAGAGCATGATACTCTCAAAGTCGGCAAAGGCATGGCTCCAAATTCTTAGATGCTATTCTAAGAAGACACTGATAATTATTCAGCACTGCAAAGGAGATGTCTTTGTTCTTCTTGGACTAAGATATTTCACTGATTCTTATTTCCAGATTCTTGACTTTTCAACAAGTGTTTCATATTCTCCATACTCAGTATATGGCCACTTTCATATATAAAATATATATTATGCAATATTATGCTAGAGGACAAGTGAGCTATACTTGTTTAAACTACCACTCGATCTGGTTTAAGTAACTTTTTAAAACAAACAAATAAACAAACAAACAAAAACCCAAAACAACAGCAACAAAAAACTAAAAAGCATTCCTAAATTCCCAGTAGGTAGGCTACCTCTGGGGAAAACATGCACTTTTGTTTCACTTTAAAGAAATAAAAGTTGAAGAAGGATACAAAAGACAATATTCTGCATGGTGGGCCTTACTAACTTATAGAACTAAAGTAACCATTTAAGATTGTCTGAAATGAAAACTTCTTAACTAACAGCCAGTCATGGTAGGTAGTCATGTCCTAGGCAGGTATCTTCCTTGACAAAGGTCAATCTTTAAGTTAACTGAGTCTGTCTATTGTCTTTTGCATCTATAATAAAATACCTTTGGAATGTCAGAGTAATTGCCTTTTTTTAGACCCCTAAGGGCACAACCTCCCACCAGAGCATGAGACCACAGAACCCCTCATCACTATCTTATTCCCTAAACAATATCTGTATGTGTTGTAAATGTTAATTGTTAACTATCCTGTACCCACTCACGTAAAAGAAATACTCTTTATCCAACCTCAGAGATTTCCCTCACTTTACTTTCTGCCACCTCCATAACTATCACCAGTGGGTTTATTGTAATCCCCTTATGTCTTCCCTTTGATTCTAATGTATAAAATAAGCTGTAAAACTACCATTTTCTGAAGCATTTTCTCAGTGCATTGAGATTTTGCTTCCCAGCAATTGTCATCAAATTGGCTCAAACACGCTCATAAAAATTCTCTACAGGTTTGGGAATTTCTTACACTGACAGGTTGAACATAAATATTTTTCTATACAAAGTACAAACAAAAGATTATATAGTAATTTGTATTAAAAGGAAAACCACAGGTCAAAAATGGCATAACTTGTGTGGAAGCCCATGCCAAAACCTAGATTTAATACTTGTCCTAATTGCTGTTTCAACCTTCCTCAGAAATATAATCTTAATCAACCAGTCTGAAATTTTCTGGTCAACACCAATGAGGTAATCTGTCATTTGAACCTTCTTCATCCCACATGCCCAAAGAAGAGCAATATACAAGATTAGTAAAACCCTTGCCATTTACTTCCCCCCAAAATAGGACCTGGTCTTAAAATAATCCTTTCCTTTTTTTTTTTCAATAGCTCCTTTGCCCATTCTTGTTCCTGTAAAAATCTTCCATTTTTTTATAACCCCATGGGACTACCTTCTAGTCACTAGTGGGATAGTGCCTGATTATGAATCACTTAATAAAGCTAATTAGATTTCCAAATTTTCTTGATCAAATTTTGTTCCTTACCAACAGAAAAAAATTTAAGAGTAATTGTGATATTGTGATATATAATAAGAAGTGCATATTTGGTCTTCAGCCCCTTTTCTGGCACACAGCTCTGAATTTCCCACTTGAAGAGAGCTATAAAGATGTCTTTTGATATGATAATGAGATGACTTCAGAAAGCCCCTAGAAAACCACAGGATGGAGGGAGCTTGACTGGGGGAGCCAAGTGATTATAGGATTAGAGCTCTCAATCCAACACTCCACCTCCTGGAAGGGGAGAACAAATAGAAATTGAGTTCAATCACAAATGGCCAGTGATTTAATCAATCATGCTTATGTAATCAAGTGTCCAAAGAAACTCTGAGGACAGAGTTCAGAGAGCTTCCTATATGGTGAATCACAGGTAGATTTGGGCAGAGCAACATTCAAAAAGGGCATAGAAGCTGTGTATGCTTTCCTCATACCTGGCCCTATATAGCTCTCCCATCTGGATGTTTCTGAATTACATATTCTTTTATAAAACAACCAGGGATCTAGTAACTAAAATATTTCTCTGAGCCCCTCTAATTAATTGAGCCCAAGGAGGGATCCTTGGAACTGAGCTCAGACCTATATAGACTGTTGGTCAGAAGCACAGGTAACAACCTGGACTTAAGTTTGGTGTCTGAAGCTGGGGTAGAGGGGGACAATCTTAGAGGACTGAGATCCCTTAACTATGGGATCTGATGCTATTGCTGAGTAGATAGTGTCTGTTGAATTGTAGGACATCCAGCTAATGTTCAAGAATTGCTTGGTCGTGTGAGGAAACTGCCCTTACACACACACACACACACACACACACACACACACACACACACAGGCATTAGGCACAGAATCTTAGTAATTTATAGGGTTAATTTAAAAGGCATGATTAGAGGCATAACCATTTCACCAGAGAAGCAAAAGCTATCTAGACAGAGCATAAGATATTACATTATGTTAAATATGGATTTGGAAAAACTGTAATTTTTAAAATCTATTGGATGAAATATGGAGATTTAGTCTATTAAATTATGTGTGTGAGACTGTAGCAGTAAGCAACAAATAAAAGTATGAAGGCAAAGACTCTAAATGAATCCCTGCCAATTTGGACAGATGCATATGGTCTGATCTTTATATAGAACACACAGATCAATAATAGAGCAGCCCAACTTTTCTGGTTGAAAGCCCAAGATAACTCAATTCTAAAAGAAAAAAAAAAGTAGTAAGAAATGTAGTCTTTATCTTCTTTCTTCATTTTCTTTTCCTGAATGCAAATACAGTTGGCTTTCTTTTTCTCTAACAGAGGGAAAGAAATACAGTAAAGTTATTTCCTTTTAACAACTCAAAAAGACCAGAAAAGTAGAAAATGTCAAATTTACAAAGTTGGATAAAAATGGGTAAAGCATTAAATGTTACTGATGTCCTTTGTTGCAAAGTTGCACAAAAATCATGTACATTTTCAAGCATGGCATAATTAAGACTGCATGATCCCACCTTTTATCACAAAATGAATTGACTAGACATGGGGTTGGACTCATCCTCCACATTTGTAATAAAGACCGAACAGGAAGGTAACCTGATATTCTGTCACAGTTAACTGGTGTAGCTAAGTGAAAAGCTATGTCAACAATGTGGGGTGCCCTCATGGTCAAGGGCTTTGCAGTCAAGCCAGTAAGATTGGTTACCTCAGTTTTGTGAGCCCCAGCTTCTCTATTGATAAAATGGCGTGATAACATCTGACTTGTACCATTGTTGTAAAGGTCAAAATAATGATCATTATTTTTCCAACAGCATCTAGCACAACGATAATCTTAGAAAGAGCTCTACAATATGACACCTGTGTCTCTCTAAAGTTTTATATCTCATCATCTTCCTCGCTCTCATTTCTGTTGCCTCAAAGGCTATCTTTTATTTTATTTAATGACCTGTGTGTTTTCTCCACTCTGGTTCTTTGGCATTCCTTTTGCTCAGATTTCCTTCCCTCCTTACCTCACTCCCCACCCCCCAATCCGCACTTGGCGAAATTCCACTATTCAACTTTCCGTCTTGACTGCACATACTCCCTCATAAAATATGCTTCATTCATCTGCTGCCTGAGGTCAGAGCAGTACCCTATCTTTTCCTTTCAAAATTTAAATGGCGCTTTAATCATGTGTTTTGTTCTTGTTCAGTTAGACTATAAGGCAGCTGAGGCTGGAGACTGCACTGGTCTTATCCATCAACCCAAGCCAGCTTTTGACATATTATGAGGGGAATAAAATATAGCCACTTTAATCACTATGCTGCATATATGCCTTCAATATAGTAAAAGAGATGGATGTGGCTTTGGAGTAAGAAAGATGGGAGTTTGAATCCTTGACCTACTGCTCACTAGCCCTGAAAATTTGGCCAAGTTACTCAAACCCTAACAGGTCTCATTTCCTCACTTACAAACTTGCAATAATATTGCCTCTGGGTAAGACTGACTATGAGGGTTGAATGAGAAACTTGTAAGAACTGTTACCTTTTATAGTTATAAGTATCACTATTACTATTCTAGACTTAAAGGACACATTCCTTTTTCTGATTAGTAATATGAACTGCTCAAAGGTTGGAATAAATCCGTTTGGGGGAACAAGAGGCAGGTTGTATTGCTAACGGGGTGATGTTTTTTGGTGTAGAGTTTGTTTTACCATACCAAAGCTACTTCTTTACATTACGTTAACAGAGGATTTTCTGGGACTGAAATTTTACTCACGGCCTTCCAACTGAATGCGTATAATGCTAAGACTGAAATGACAACAGCTGAATTTAAACTGGAAACTAATCCAAAGTGACGAGCATATCCAATCTGCAATTTGGACTTGAAAGCCAGTCTTGCAGAGGTCTGCATCTGTGACAAGTGCACCTGATGCATACCTCAGCTTCCCTTGCCCCATCCACCATGCTCATTAGGTAATGTTGCTATGGCAATGCACCAGGGAAATGGTTCAGGAAACCCAGGTAACTTCAGCATTTTGCATGATCCAGGGAAAGAAACCCACACAACATAATGAAATGCACATCCTTTTTTGACTGTCTTTCATTCTTCAGAAAGATCTAGAGAAAGCTCCAGAAATTGTGTATAGGAAGCACTTGGGAAGGATCATCTTGTTTTAAGGAAGCTTATGAGACATTGCAAGCACATCGTTTTTATTTAAACTGTATTCATTGGGGTGGCTTCAAATATTTATGAAGATTATCATTGGGGTGGAGAGAGAGGAGTGGATAAAATCCCATTAAGCTACTCCTTAGCAAAATAACTCTGGAAAAGGAACAAGAAAGATGGCTTTGATCACTGTAATCACTGGGCTTATGTTTCAACTATTAAAGAAGGCCTCTTTAAAATTTCACTATGACCATATTAGTGGGAGGAACAAATCAGAACATCAAAACTTCATCTTCAGAGGAAGCATTTGGAGAGCCATGTTTGTCTTCTTCCTAAGGCAGAAACTTCAGCTACACACACATTGCTAACACACAATTTTAAGATGAATCAGCATGAAACTCAGATGGACATATTCTTTATAAACTTTAGAAGATTTAGTTCTGCTGATTTGAATCCAAATTACCACTGTAGGGGAGGGGAATTTCTTTCCTTTTCTTCCTCTTTTCCAATCTCTGGGGACCATCCACAACCACCCACTTTCTTGCAGGCAAATAGAGAGGCTACGTCCCATGGCAAGTCACCGCATGAAATATTAAGTGTTGGATCATCTCTTGGGATTACATCTGTGCTTCATCATATATAATCAAAGTAGCAATTAAAAAGGCTAGAAATGATTTTTGTTTTTTAAAAGAAAAAATATCAAATCAGAACTGTCAGAGCACTAGTAATGATATTAAAGAGACTGTTTTTCTGGGCCATCTTCTCCCTTTCTCCCTGTAAAGAATTATGTAAGTCATGATGAAGAAGATAACTTTTGTTATACTCTAGGAAAGTATTTTGGTTTTATGACATGACACTTGTTGTATCCCTTATATTATAGTAGCTTACTTAGGGTCGCTAAAAACATTTGAATGACTCTTGAGAGCTTAAGA
>VMDR010020641.1:0-17415 GCA_007922815.1 Macrotus californicus | reverse complement strand
CTCCCCACCCACCCCCATGATGATAACCCTCTGTGTGATCTCCATTTCTGTGATTCTGTTCCTGTTCTAGTTGTTTGCTTAGTTTGTTTTTGTTTCTGTTTTAGGTTCAGTTGTTCATAGCTGTGAGTTTGTTGTCATTTTACTGTTCCTATTTTTGATCTTCTTTTTCTTAGATAAGTCTCTTCAACATTTCATATAATAAGGGCTTGGTGATGATGAACTCCTTGAACTTGACCTTATCTGGGAAGCACTTTATCTGCCCTTCCATTCTAAATGAAAGCTTTGCTGGAGAGAGTAATTTTGGATGTAGGTCCTTGCCTTTCATGGCTTGGAATACTTCTTGCCAGACCCTTCTTGCCTGTAAGGTTTCTTTTGAGAAATCATCTGACAGTCTTATGAGCACTCCTTTGTAGGTTACTGTCTCCTTTTCTCTTGCTGCTTTTAAGATTTTCTCTTTATCTTTCATCTTAGGAAATGTAATTATGATGTGCCTTGGTGTGTTCCTCCTTGGGTCCAACTTCTTTGGGACTCTCTGAGCTTCCTGGACTCCCTGGAAGTCTATTTCCTTGGTCAAAGTAGGGAAGTTCTCCTTCATTATTTGTTCAAGTAAGTTTTCAATTCCTTTCTGTTTGCTCCCACTTTCTTACTTAGGGGACACTTAGCTCGGGTATTACCTCCCCCAAGCTGCCATTTGATCAAAGCCACTGCTCCTTTCACCCTCACTCTAGATTATGGCACTCTTTCATGGCTCCTGATGCAAGTACTAGAAACGGGCTCAAAGCAACTCTAATAAAAAAAATATATTAGAGACTTAACAATAGCTGGAGAAACAAGCTTGAAAATGTACAAGACCCAAGGGAATTAGAAGTAAGAAGTAAAGGGCACATTTGTCTCATAACCAAAAGAATCAGAGAAACTATTCCTTCTATTCTAGTGTCAAAGTCCAAGAAAAGGGTCTAATTGATCAACCCTGGGTACCACAACTTGCCTGACCAGACTGTGGCTACACTAGAGTGGGACAAGAGGATCATTCCCTTCCAATCTCCCTGGTGAGAACTGGTCATGAGAAAACATAAACACTCATAAAATGGAGAAAAGGCAATTTTTCGCAAAAGAAATTGGAATAAAATGGAAGAAAAGAGGCATGCTAGACAGTTCTCTCGCACAGTCATCTCATTGTGGTGCAACCCTTAGTGTTTCTGTCTGTGTTCTTAGCAAAGCTGTGTGCTCCTTGAGGGCAGGGATTGTATTTTTCATCATTATTTCAGTGACCTCTCACAGACAAGACTCCTAAACAATACTTGTCTGTGATGCTTGAAGAACAACAGAGTATTCAACCCTGTGTCTGCCAACTCCGAGCTCCGTGCTTTTTCTGCTATATCATAATGTTAGCAGGAATGATGTGGCCAGCTTTAACCCAACCACCGCTTTCTTAACCCAAGGATCATGCTGTTGATTTTGCTAGTAAATTAAGATTGCTTTGGTAGGTCTTGATTATGGCTGGCAAAAAAAAAAAGAAAAGAAAAAGAAATCTCAAAATATTCACAGAACTGAAACCCATGACATGCAAATGCATTTTTATGCATCCATTTATCTTTGAATCAAAATATGACCTCCATAAAACTTCTCAGGCAATGCAACCCACAAACTTGGATTTTGCTTTAGTTGATGGTAATAGAAAAATGAAATAATAATAAAAATAATACCATAGGTTGGAAATAAATTCTAAACATAATAAATGACTATGATAAAATAGTGTGTGAGTGTTTCCATGGTCACATAAGGCAGGTGAGTGTGAATGGCTTTGTGAATCCATTTTAATAGCACCAGTGTTCACTGACAGTGGCTACGGCCATTCAACCCGTGACTCTGCATGGTTTGTTTAATCCAATTTCAATTTCAGTGTGAATCATACTTGGCCCTGTACTGAGTATTGCTTTCAGTAAGATGCATAAATGCACACCTTGTTCAAAAGAAAAAAGAGTCTTTGCAAATTCAATGGAAAGATTTCAAAAGGTCCAGATTTAGATCTTACAGATGACTGAAAGGTAAATTGATCTTGCCTTGGACATGCATTGTCATGGACATTGACAATAATAGACAGATGCTTGGCCATGAATTAGCAGTGCATTTTGGCCTTATGTGGTATCTATAGCCTTAGGTATTAAGTCATCAAGGCTGTATTGAAGAAAGAAATTATCAAGAGGTTTAGATTTCAAACTTACATATCTATAGAATTGACTTAGGAAAAAGGCTCTGGATTCTTTTTCAATAAATATTTCACACAGAGCGTGCATATTATCACATACTCTATAGCACTAAAAAATACAAGTTATATAACAAGTGTTCTGTATATTCACTGGCCGAATTATACTGGGTGTCTGGGAATATAGCATCTGCTAATATTAAGCAGTAACATATTAGTAAGAGTGTTTATACAGAGTCCTATTTTGAAGGGCTTGTTTATTCAGATATATTTTAAATTAAACTTGAAGTTCAAACTAGTAATTTGTGCATGATTATACCATGATTGCCCCCTTTCCATCCCATAGAATTCCACTTAAAAATCATTAAAATCATTAGAACTCACTGGTCCCAATCTGGTTTTACAAGTTAGCTGCCTTGTGGATATGAAGGACTTGAGAGAAAATACCAACTACCCTAAAAGTATTTTAAAACTGCTCTTGCTGAAGAGAACCTTTGATGGTGGACAAATTTGGCAACTCTGAACGCTTTTTACTGCAGCTGTGGATTACCTGTGGTTTCAGTGGACTACTGTGTATGCTTTGTTTGTTTTATCTCTTCTTCCTGTTGGAGAAACAGCTGGAGAACAGACATCCTGCTGTTAGGAGCCTGGGGCCTTGGAATATTAACAGGAAGCCACGTAAGCATCTTCATTACTTCACCTGTGGCATAAATGGCAGAAAGAATGGAGCCCATCAGGAAGAATTGATTTAAAACAGAGTGAAGCAGTTGTGGACCATATGTCTGAACATCCAAGTAACTGCCACTATTGGCTTTCTTCATGTAGAGTTCAACCAGAGGGAAGAAAAAAGTCATTTTCCTATAGAAAAGAATAAAGGTGGGCCTCTGTAGCCTGTGGCAATAAATGAAATAAAGTATTTGGTACATTAGACCAAGAAGTCATTATCACAATTTATATCAGGTGTTTTTAGCTTTAAACAAAAGAGATGGGAGTGGACGGTAGGAATATGTCGATGGGAAAGGAGGAAGCTTATGTCCTTACAAGATTCCTTCATGTGTTTTCCATCATGTATAATTACTCATCCTAAGGCAAAAGGGATACTTCCTAAGTATCATTCCAAATGTCTTCCCTGTGTGTGTGTGTGTGTGTGTGTGTGTGTGTGTGTGTGTTTGTGTTTGAGGGGAGGGGGCAGGTGCTCAAAGAGGAGAAATGAGTATAAAACATCAATATCTCCTTTCTCCAAATGAACAGTCCAGAGGTTATATAATCTAAGGCTCTTTATATAATGTTTCCATCATAATAGGTCAGGAATATTTCTAGAAGTGGAATTCTCTGGTACAAAGCCTCCTTCCCCTCTGCAGAATGAGGATACAAAAACAAAAATCTGGAAAAAAGATTTCCCCTTTAAACATAAAAATAAGCTAATGAACAGAAGAGCAAAAGAGAGGATAACAACTTTAACATGCGTTACTGAGCACCTACTGGTACCTTCATTCTACTGTACCTAGCAAACATTTGTAGAACCTGTGGCAAATTAGTTTCTTAGAGCGGTGAGTACAGTTTAACCTCACTAAAATTCACCCAAGAATGGGAAGGCAGCAGCACAAATGTGGACAACAGTCCTCAGAACCAGGATTCTAGAAATTCGTCATACCATGAAATCACTGTGGATCCATGAATCAGATCTAGGCACCAATCCCAGCTACCCTAGTTTCAGTTACATGAACTTGGCTTAGTCACTTTCTGTTCCTGAGTACTAGGAACTGCTCCACTTTCCCAAGGAAAAGGTTGAAAACTTTCCCAACCTACTGGAATTCTATAAACTTTCAGGATTATAGATAAAATAATCAAATGTCTATTAAGTTAGTCATATAAATACTTAAAATCATTGGAACATCAATTCAAAAATAGTTTTTTCACTCTCACATTTCATGAAAGTTTTGCTCAAATTCTTAATACGCAGCATTTGGCATGAGTATCATCTGACATCTTTTCGGTACGTCATCTTCATTTCAGGATGGGTTGTGTGATGCTGTCATCTTATCCCAAACCACAGTTACCCATTCACATAACGTTAAAACGATCGCTTTGCTCATTCATCCTGTAGGTGATTATTTGTGCTGTTGCGTTCATTTAATAACTGAAATTTTGCTTTGAGAGACCTCTTTTGGGGAGCTGTTTCTGATGACATCCAACTCTTGTAATCAAGTTACCCATCCCCACCCATCACAAGAATAATAAATAAATCTCTGTTCAATTCCTTTGCCCCCCTTTTTAGGAATTCTGTCAGTGACTTCTATAAGCTTTGGAAACCAGAATTTCTGAGGTCATCTCAGGCGTATGTGGCATTAGAGTTGAAGAAGTACCACATAACTTGAGAGACTTTATAAAGGTTGAACTGAAGGTAACCCCCTCTTTTCTGAGGGGTAGGTTTGGAAACTATCTCATCTTGTATTTTAACACGTACAGTACTTAATCTCTCTAAGTGTGTTTCCTCCATCGTAGAACAGAGTCAATAATAGTATTTTGCTCACAAGATAGTGGTGAGGATTAAATAAGATGACACACTACAGTAACACTCTACTTGCTGTGCCACTAGAAAGTAACAGAAATTATCAATTGCTACTTCCCCAGTCTGGGGTTCCACAAAGTAGAAATGCAAAACTTAAAAAGTTATGTCCAAAAAGCCCCACAAAGATCTAAGATGAAACAGAAAAGGACAGGTTAAAGGAACTGGGATTATTATTCCAAAGGGAAAAAAAAGAATAATATAACGAATTTCTACTCTTAAAGAATAATAAATATTCCTGGTCTTCTTCTTTACTCTGTAAGATGGCCATGGTATGCATCCAAATTACAGCATAAAGGACTTATTTCATAGAGAAGGAAGAATTTCTATTCAGTGAAGATTGTGAAAAACATTGAAGCGTTTCTGCTAGAAGCTGTCAGTTCTGGCCAAAGGCAGTATTATTGAAGGAATGCAGTGTCAGGGTCCCAGTTAGCCCTGTTTCGGCACACCGAGACCAGCTGCTATCTGCGAGACAGCACGGGACTGTCACGACAGTGCGCCAGGGCCGCAGTGGAGACAAAAGAGACGGCATTATTTGCTGATTACCTCGCAAGTGGAGCAAATCTATTTTTATTTATTTTTTAAACAAGAAGTTTATTTAAACAAGATGCTTGACCTGAGGAGGAAATTATCTAGGATTCATTTCTTTTAGAGTAATTTATCCCTACTTAAAGACATCGCCCTGCATGTAACAGCTTCGTATAACAAAGTTATAGTGTCCCCAATCAAGGGACTTCCTCCCTCCTAAGGACAGCCACTACCATCAGAAAAAGCATAAGCCTTGGAATATCAATGACTTGCCTTCAAGTCCCAGCTGTTCTTCTTACATTCTTCTTATAATTTTGAACAAGCACCTTGAACCCTCCAATAGCAGGTTTCATCACCAGCAAACAGCGCATAACAACATCAATGCCAATGGGCAGTCGCAGAGATTCAGCGAAATGTTTGTGAGATGCCCAGGGATCTGGCACACCATGGATTGCTTTCAATGTTGGTTCTTTTCTCTCTGGAATCATGCCTCTGAACGTACCTGTTTTCAGAAGTTGATGTCACCACAAAGCACTGTCAGCTGAGATGCTTATAAGTGGAGGAGACTCACCCCTCAGTACATAACAAAGCGACATCATGGCCTGTTTTCGTTTTAGGTAACGAATTCCTCAAACATGGAATGGGAGAGAGGTGACCATACCTCTGATGAGCACGTGGAGCTGTTACAAAGTTTCTCATTCAGCAGTGGTACTCAGAATGGTTCTGCTCTTTAAACCTCCTCTTGGAGGGAAGCTCATTCTTGGTCACAGGTCTTCTTATAGTTGCAGCTGATGCCTCCACAACCTCTTTTTTTAATCCAGATGTGAATGATTTGGAATGGTTGTTGAACACACTAGCAAGGCATATTAACTGGGCAAGGCTTAGCTGACAACAGAAATACCCCAAATACAGTAACTTAAGTCAGAAATTACTTCTTTTGCCTGTAACAATTCAGAAGGAGGTGGTACAGGGCTGGCTTTGCCATCCTCAGTACATGGCTTCTATCCCTGGTTCTAGGCCACTCCCACACAGTGAGAAGTACAGGTCCAGGCACACAACCTGTAAGTCACACATAATTCTGACCACAACTCATTGACCAAAATTTAGTCACAGGGCCACACCAGCTAAGGGAGTTTGGGAGCCTCATTGTAGGAAGCCACATGTCCAGTGAAAGTTCAGGAAGAGAAGGATAGTGAGTGTGGGGGCAGGACCTTGAATACTGTCCACTTCATAAAGTTAAGGAGGGAAAGTGGTCTGGGTGGTTTAACTCTTTATTAGAAGATCCCATCTAGATTTAGGAAAAAACAGACAATATACAGTTTAACCTGAAACTTCATGCCATAATTATGGGTAAAATGCAATAAAGACCCTAGCAACATAAATTGAGGCAGTAAGTACAAACCTTCCTGTTTATATAACAGAAACTTGAGTCATCGAGCCTCACTGAGGCCAAACTACATCTGGGAAAATCTGAATATGCTGACCCAGAAAAGAGCTGGAGTGGAGCTGTGTTGGAACAATGACAGCACTTAGCCTCAGTCATTTAAAAATTCCGAAGTTAGAGGGAGGGCCCCCTGAGCAAGCCTGGGCTAGCCTGGAGAACTCCAGAAGAAAGGGCCCCACTCTGACGCACAGTCTGTGGTTTATGAAACACCAGGTCAGATGAAGTGACAACGCCCCCATGTCACCGAGAAAACCTCTCTTCTGTCAGAGAGTACTAATTCCTATTTGTAGTCAAGAATGGATTTACCAGATGTTAGTTGCAAAGTCTTATGGAAAACTTTTCAACCTACTTGAGAAACTATAATATGCTACTTTATTTCATGGTCTGAGCTTCGCATTTATTTTGCTCCAGCAGGAAATCCAGAATATTTTATTATAGTGCTCGTTCATTAACTTAAAAGTCTTTGTCCTAATCTCATAAATGTTTTTATTAACAATTGATTCTTTGACTATGTATTTGGGAAGAAGCTCCACACTTTGCAAAGCAGAGATAGATTTTTTCCTCATTTTTTTCTATTAAGAACAACAGAATATGCAGGAATTTTTAGATCTTTCAAGAATTAAAGGAAAACCATCAAAGCACAAGCAAACTAGAGATCAGTCCAATCATTTGTTTAAAATTGATATAACTAAGAGGAAATATACCCCTCAAACTGCTTAACAGAGAAATTGGGGAAATTTGCTATGAAATTAAAATAAACAATCACTACTGGTTTTGAACATTCTTAGGTTAAAAAAAATATTCCATTTTCTGAGGGAGAAAATCCTGGACTAAGGAGCCAGAAAATTCAATTTAGGTCCCAGATCAGCCAGTAGCTAACTGTGGACTTGGGCAAATCCCATATGTCTTTGAACTTCAAATTTCTCATTTGTAAAATTAGGAAGTCAAAAGATATTTCTAAGACCTTTTCTACTTTTAATAGTTCATGGGTTTCTGAAACTGCTAGTTACTGAATTTTTTAAAAATTCCAACATCACAAATGTCACAGAATTATATTAACTTTTGTTCCTACTTCACACACAAATGTAATAATTGATAATTCTCCCCAGCAATTAGGGGGAAATCCAGATTCAGAAGAAATCTTGTTTAGTTAAAATGTGGAAAGGAAGAACTAAACTGTCTTCTGAAGAGCTCTCCAGCCTTTAGAGATTTATATGTCACTTCATTGATTCTTTGGGTCAAAAGGGAATTTGGATACAGTCTATTTTTTCCAAACTTGCATTATTTATAATTCACATCCCGCCACTAAAATGTTCATAGCAGGTGATCCCCATTAAATGTTAGTTTTAAAGGATTAAAAGTAATCATGGCACTGGTCTTGATTATACTTATGCCAACTTAAATTTGCCTCAAAATGACATTACAGTGAACCCCTGACTACAGCCTCATGTCCTCCAGCATCAGTCCATCCACCTCACACAGAGCCACCGGGCTCAGGTGATAGCATACTGGCAACTCAACAAGCTCCATTGCCAACTATACAAGCTATGCCATGATCTCTCACTCCTCCATGGCCTTGCAAGTGCTACATTCAATATCTGCTGTGTCGACCTTGGGGCATCTTCACAGATGTAAGGAAACATTAGTGCTAAGTCTCAAAAAAAAAAAAACCCTCTAGGCAGATGCAGCCCCAGAGGCCAGATCCCAGGAAATTTTGTGCAGACAAAAAGATGCCACCTTCTTTGTGGGGAGGCAGACTTGCCTAAGAGTATGTGCTAGATCTCAGGGCAAAATCTCCATAGTTGTACCAGGTGGCCAGGACTTTCCCCTCCCCATTCTCTTATTTCCTGACCATCTTTCAGAATTGACTAAAATCTCACCTTCCCTGGGAAGCTTTCACTCTCTTCACCTCCTTCCCAGTGATGGAAGTTTTCTCCCTTGTGAGTCCATAGCTCCCCACGCCACTCTCTACCGTAGCCCATTCTGTTGTCACTGAAGCCCCATCACCTCCTGTAATCGCCTCCTTTTAGGACTGTCGGTATGCTTGCAGTTTGTCCCCAATAAACCATAATTTCATTGCAAGTTAAACAACCATAGACATCTCTACCTGGATTACTCAGTTCAAGGTTTGTTCACTTTAAATACACAGTAAGCGCCTGTTTAAAGGCGAGTTTGTCTTGTTGGTGTTACAGCAAGCACAGCATTTAAACCCTGTACAACCAAACAGCCTCAGAGTAGCACCAAGTGTAGGCTCATGGTCCAAATATATCTGTTATACAGAGCCATTTTCCTTCTCAAAGAAAGATAACAAATTAATATTTTACGTCATTTCTTTTTAAATTAAGATGAAAGTTTCACCTTCTATTAAAAATTTCAGAAGTACAATGTAGAAAATAATTTTCAATTGTTGCTTTGTATTCTCTCTGTAAATTTCCCTGCTCCCACACCTTCAAAAAATTTCATTTCCACCCCCCAAAAAATGTAAATAAGCTAAGTTTTTAAATGAAGAACTGATCCCTACTGACTAAGAAAAATGTAGTCCTAACAGGAATAGAAGTTCCTTAATTCCAGAAATTAGCAAATCATCTGCTATCATTTAGTAAGAACCAAGGCATATACCAAGTATGTTAGGTAGTGAGGCTTAATTCTGGGTTTCTCATCCAGGACACCAATGACACTTTGGACCAGATAATTCTTTCTTTGGCGATTCTTCCTGTGCATTTTGAGCTGTTCAGCAGTATTCCTGCCATCTACCCACTTGATAACAATGGCAATCTCCCAGTTGTAACAAACAAAAAAGTCCCTCAACATTGCCAAATGTCCCCTGGAGAGCAAAATTGCCTCTAGTTGAGACCCACTGCCTTTAATATACTCAGTTGCTAGATATATCAAACTAGCAGCATTGTCCAACCTGTAGCCGGCAGGCCACATGCAGCCCAGGATGGCTGTGAACGCAGCCCCACACAAAATCGTAAATGTACTTAAGACATGAGATTTTTTGTGAATATGTGTTGCAATGTGTGATTATGTATTTAATGCATGGCTCAAGACAGCTCTTCTTCTCCCAGTGTGGCCCAGAGATGCCAAAAGGTTGGACATCCCTGTACCAGCTCCATCACTTAGGAACAAAGTAACTCTGAGCAAGTTACTTAATCCCTCCCAGCTTTAGTTTCCTTATACGTGAAACAGTGCGAGTAAGGCCCATTTTCACAGTCCTTGTGAAGACTAAGTGGGAAAAAGTATATGAAATGCTTGACATAATACCTGCCATATTGCAAGCCCTTCCTAGCTAATATTTATTATTGTTAGTTATTACCATATTTTACGTATCAGTTTTGCCAGTATTAAAACACCATAAAATGTGGCCCACTATAACCCTGTGTGCTATTTGATTTTTAGAGTTTAGAACCAATTTAGTCTCTTACTGTTCCTTAGTGGCTTCCCTGTAAACATCAATCACTGCTGCCCTGTAGTTGAGAAAAGCATAAGAAAGTTTCAGGCAATAGAAGTTAAGAGGAAGCAAACTTTTCTAGCCAGATGAAAGACTCTGGTTGTCCTCTAATATCTATTTCCCTTCTCCATTAACAAGAATTTCTAAAATGCAGCAACCCCCAATATAGTCATATTTCCCAGACTTCCCCCCGCCACCACCGGTAGCAGGAGCCATTCAACAAAGTGCTGGTCCATAGAATATAAGCAGACCTTGTAGGTACTACTTCCAAGATGTGTCTTTAAAGGAAGAGGTTCTGCTCCTTCTTCCTTTTTTTTCATTCTGCTGCTTGGAATTTGGATGTGATGGCTGGAGCACCAGTTAAGACCATGTCAGTAAAAACGGCACAAGGAATGGTGAAGAAAGCTGGAAGCAGCCTGGCCCCACATATCCATAGGGTGGCCCTGCCACACCAGCTCTGAACTGCCTAACTCTCGCTTTAAAGAGAGAGAGAAAGAAAGCTTCCATGCCGGTTAAGCCACTGTTACTCTGAATCTCTGTTAGTCGTAGTCAAACAGATGTAATGTTTAGGACTGGCTTACAAGTGGGTTACCAAGGAACAAGCATGTAGCAGCTAGAGGCCAGCAAGCTAAGGAGAATTTTGGCTCAATATTTGATAAAACTGTCTCTTACAATAGCCAGCCAATCCACTCTGTAGCCCTAGGCCACATGGCTAAAAATTCAAAATGTGCCTTCATGTGGCTTTTAAGTAAAGAATTATGAAAGAAATTTGCTCTATCTAGAACTAACCAGTCGCAGAAATGGGAGTGAATACAGTTCTGCCTGTGGCTTGGAACCGAGGTTATTGGGAAAGCCTATTAAAGTTGGAGGCTTTTAAGAATGAAAAAGCCAACTGCTTCTGTACCCAAATTGAACTCATTGTAATGGACATTATAGACTCACCAAGAGATAAATCCTGTCTTCAGCCTCTATCACGTGAGTCTTCTGCCAGTTAAAGGGAGCCAGCCTAGTGGCAAAGTGTTGAGGTGTTGCTTTCGCGGCCAAGCCCCTTTCCTACACAACCAGGAGGAGTACTACAGGCCACACTCTGTTCCCCAAACCTCCTTTGTTGAAGTCTGAATCCCTGGTAGCTCAGAATTTGGAGACAGGATCTTTAAAGGGGTAATTACATAAGTTAAGATAAAGTCATTAGGTAGGCCTTTATCCAACACGACCAAAACATAGAGGGAAGGCCACAGGAAGATACAGGGAAAAGAAGGCCATCTACAAGCCAAAAGGAGAAGTCTCAGAAAAAATTAACCCCGCTGACACCTTAAAATGTGATGTCTAGCCTCCAGAACTATGAGGAAATAGAGTTCTGTTCTTTGAGCCGCCCCATCTGTGGAACCTGGTTACGGCAGCACTGGCAAACTGATACAGGCAGATGGAGTGGTAAACAGAACACGGTGGTCAATAAGTAAGACAGGATCTTTAGTTTTAACAACCATGTGTAGATGAGTCCTTTGGCTTTGCTTACTCAAAGGGGTCCTAACCAGAAACAAATAGATCAGACACTTACTGATTTTGCAAGGGAACTGTATTGCCAAATAAACCACAAGCCTGGCCTGACAAAGCCTGTGATCACTCAAGCTCTAAAGCAACCCCCTGAAACCCAAATCCTCCACCAGCAGGAAGGAGGCTGAGAGAGGCCTAACTGTCCAAGGTCTGCTTCAGATGTGGTCAGGGAGGATGATGCAGAAGAGAGCCCCTCCCGGAGAGTCAGAACCAAGAGCAGCCAGATGCTCTAAGCACGAGACTTCTCCTTTCTTCTTCACTGTTCTGGTCCAACAAGATAAATGCTGTGCTACAGTCTCATGGCTGAGACTGTCATGATTTTCTCCTTTCCAAACAGGAGTTTTTGCTACAGTTGTTATATTACTACTCCATTGAAGCACGTTGGGTGAGACGAGACCAGAAAACTATGGATCAGAAAGGAACCCCATTCTGATCTCATAAAAGAGATGAATACAATATCACCCAGAGATCCTGAAACTTGAGTTTATGGGATTTTGACCTGAATCCCTCGAGACAGGGGGGTGAGTGTGTTCTCAGTATGAGAAGGAGATACACATAACTATTTGGGGTTTTCACATAGACAGAGATTGCTGGATATCTCTAAATTTTATTATTTTTGCTTTATTATTATTAGAATTCCAAAATTTTAGCTGGGCTCATGGCTGCCAAAACTACAGATATTTCTCAGCTTCTGTTGCAACTAAGTATGGCCATGTGATTAAGTTCTGATCAATGGGATGTGAGCAGACATGATGTGTGTAACGTCTGAGATGTGTCCTTAAAAGCAGGAGCATACCCTTCCCTATTTCTCTGCCCCATTGCCTGGGACTTGAATGTAAAGGCTAGTGCTCCCTCCATGTGGAGGAGAGTACCCAGTTCACCAACCCTGGTGAGATGGACAGCTGGAAGCACCCTGTGTCCCAGGTGACTGAGAAGTCATCATTTCAGCCTCTAGACTTTTATATCAGAGAAAAACAAACGTGCATCTTGTTTAAACCAGCGATATTTTTGGGTCCTAATTGCTCACAACAAAACATAAAACTCAACTGAGGCACTAATCTTATGTGTTTACTTTTATCTGTAGGTCTGAAAAAAATTAAGAGTAAGAATAAAGACAGAAAACTGTCATATGATTTTTGTTTCTAATTCTCCTGACCTCTTGAGAAAACAGGTCACTCATACTCTACCTATGTGTATAGCAAATAAGTGTGAGAAAAGCAAATGAGACAGAGTAGGAAGTTGAATCAAAAATGGAAGAATTGTGTGCAGGCTGGTGAATGGTTTAGAAACAGACCAGCGTGACTCACCTCCCTGAGCACTGTCCTCATAGTGAGTCAAAAGGAAAGAGGCAGAAAAAGATGGAAAAGAAATTGAGATATGCATCCTGAAATGGGTTATGCTAATTTTTCCAATTATCAAGGTTCATCTTTATCTAGAAATGCTTTCAGAGTGAAATGATGACTTTAGTAAAATTTAATTTGGGTCTGAGGTAAAGGAAAGGGAAATGGCCTCTTGCTTGAAAAGTGCTCCTTGGTGACACATACTTGCCTGAGAGGCCCGTGGTCCTCAGCCACACAAATCCCACTCCTATTAATGAGAACTGTGCTGATAAAGCGCCAGCCATCATACGCCACCTTTGAGTGGTACTGCTAGCCCGCACAAGGCTTAGAAACTGTCCAGGGAATACCACCGTTATTTTTACAGAAAATAATGTATACCCTCACCCATAATACATTTTCATAATCATTACATAGACCCATTGGCCAAAGCATTTTGGGAGACATATTGTTTAAGCTCAGCAATTCAGTAAAACTGCACAAATCAGTGAGTGTTTGGGTGTAAAGTTTTGGAGTTACACATAGAGAGAAAAGAAGCATGAGGTTGTTTTTGTGTGTTTTAAAGAAATTAGCTGAACTCAATCAAAAGTCATTGCAATGACCCAAATTAACATCTTATTCCAGCCTGGTACGTTAACCACACCACTTTTTGCCCCTAGCAAGGCTGGGTCCAGCCTAATTTAAAGCTCTTTGCACATTGTAATTCTCTGCTAAGTGGAGTAAAAAGCACATGGTCTCAGTCACCTGCTAAACATATGACATGGAGCATAAATTCATTTATTTGAACCTTAATATTAAAGGGCTTTCTTGAATTTAAATCATCTGATACCAAGTTATGGCTTCAATCCAAAACAGGCATGCCCTAGAGAGTTAAGAGCCCTTTCCAAAGACAAAGAAGGCTTCTAACCTGCTCACAATTAGCCACTGCAGGCTACTAGGGGCTGTTTAATTGGGACTGCCACTCTCAATTAACCAGACACAAGTGAATAGAAGAGTGAATAAACAAAATTGAGTACACATGTTACCAATTATTTCCATTAGGACTTATAATGAAATTGTATGTTTTGCTTTGATTTTTCTTTCTTCTCTAGCTCCAAGTTATATAAATTAAAGTAGCCGAGAGAACGGAGCTTAAACATAACTTTTTCCTTCTAAGTGTAAAAGAACCACATGCATCAAAGCTCCTACAGCTCTTCAGCTCTACATACTCCAGTCCAGCCTCAGCATTTAGCTCTGTAGTGGAGCTGATCAGAATTTCCTCTGTCCTCAAAAATAACCAGGTGATGCTTTTGTGATTCAAACATGAGGCTAATACCTCTTTCCTTCACTGACCAATAACAGAGATCATTTCAACAAGAGATAAAATTTCCCCTCTTGTTCACTAAAAAGCAAAATTCAGTTTCTTTGTTGCGATTCACTAGGTTCCTGGAGAGTAGTATTTTATTGGAAAGATGGAAAGAAAGGAAAACCACAATGATGATGCTAAAAAGATCTTCTGCTCAATTCTGAATGTGAAGCTGTTTAAAATAGCCAACCACCAGAATTGCACTTTAAATTTGAATTTCCTGGACCTGATAGCTTTAACGGTTATATGTAAATATGCATGTATATTTAAATATTCCTATTTAAATGCACATGCCTATTTAAATATAAATTATTTTTACATTTTGGATTGTACCAAGCACTCGATATAAACTGAGCGTGAATGAAAGATGGACTTTAAAGAAAATGTGCACTGGAGTATGGCTCAATTCTCACTAAATATTAATCCTCTTTCATATATGTATTTGTAGTAACAAAAAGAACTACAAGAATTTTCAGGTGTATTTGGAAATTTGTGTTTACCCCATAAATATCATTAATATCTTTATAGTTTATCGAAACAATTGTCTTTTTCTGGTGGTGCAACAGATTACAAAACATGAAGGGAATTGTTTGACTTTAAACTGTCCCACAGAGCATGGAGTTACATAATGTGCAGCTGATCCAAAAGTTAAATAACTTTCCATGCCTGACCCTTCTGTAGTTATCAAGAGAGCTGAGAATTTGGGTCTTCCAGTTATGGGCAGGGCCAGACCAAGAGCCCATGCCTTTTTCAAGCTCAGAGACAATCATGTGGATCAGCAGTCTACAAACTTTTTCTTTGAGGGCCAGAGAGTAAATATTTTAGGCTTTGCAGACCATAAGGTCACTGTTGACGCTACTCAACTCTTTCTTCATAGTAGAAGCAGCCATAGACAATTTATAAACTCCTCAGTGTGGCTGTATTCCAATAAAACTTTATTTACAAAAACATGGCAGGCCAGATTTGGCCCTTGACGTCTATAGTTTTCTGATCCCTGTTTTAGCTCTAAAATCTCTGATTCTTTCCAATAATTTTTAATCTTCCATCTCACTACCCCAGAAAGTAATCAAAGACACTTTGATGCTGAGGAGCAAGAGTTCAGACTTAAAGGGAACAATCTAGAATCATTTGGGAAGCTTTATAAAAATATTGATTTACATGCACACCCCAAATTTTTATTTAGTAAATGATATATGCATCTCAGAAATGTGCATTTTTTAAGGTCTCCCAGTTGATTCTGATTTAAAGTCAGATTTGTGATTTCTTGTGGGATGATTGTGTGACCTGAGTTCCTCCAATTACTTTCTAACTTAGTACTATCACCTATTGTGTTAGGCAAGGTAAGTGATGCTAGCAAACCCCAAATCTCAGTGGCTTACCCCCATGAAAATTTATTTCTGTCTCATATTACTCTCCTCTACTTCATAGCTTTGATATCGGGAACTCTGGAGGGAAAAAATGGCAGAGGCAAGTCAACTCTTAGATGTCTTAGCACAAACATGACACACATAGCACTTCTACCCGTGGTCACAACTATTCAGATGTCTCCAACCGCCCTGTAAGGGAGCCTGGGGAAAAAGGGAGGAACACATTCACATTTGGTGAGCTTTAACCTGCCACATTTTAATCTGACACATCACCTGTAATTCTGGGATTTCACCTGCTCCCTCCAGCCCACACAGAAAGAACAGGTGCTCAAAACATGCTTGGCCATCAATTAAACTCTGAACAACTCTGGGGTAGACAGATTTACATCATAAACTATTATACCTAGCTTTTCACAAAGGTTAGATTGTTGAAATGCTGGAGTGTAGCTCCAGATTTATTTTTATAAATCAATTTAGGTTTGGGTGGGGTTATTAGCGAGAAGTTTATTGTGGGAAACTAAGGCTGTTGTGATCTGTGGCCTCTGAATTGGATACCCACAGACAGATGTCAGAGCCAAAGGGAAGAACGATGAACAGATTCAGGAATTGCCCTCATGTTTGCAGCTACAAAGGCTGGATGTTGGTTTGTTTAAGTAATATTGTGTGTGTCCATGAAGATTAAGAGGAGATGTGCAGATAGCCAGCTCTGAGTCAGCTCCAAGTCAATCACCAAAGCAGCTGACTCCCAGTTTTCAAAGGAGGAAAAAATATCTAAATGAGAAGTATCTGATTCATTATTTAGAGGCAAAAATGTTATTTCAAAAGGTATAGCCCTTTTATTTAAAAAGAAAAGAACTAGGCTCCCCTACCAAAAAGAAAAGATAAAGAAGCACTAGAGATCTTCAAGATCTTAAGAGAAAAAATAGGGATTTCTACTAAAGTACTACAAATTTCAGCTAGATGTTTTAAAAAGTCCCTAAATATTTAGGAAAGCTTGTGGCCTTCCCCACATGGGAACTGAGATAGCATGTGAAACTATAACCGGGGAAGGTTTAAGGTTCTAGGAGGAAGAACTGATGAAAGTGTATGAAAATCACAATTTCACTTGCCAATGAGGACTTACGGTTTATAATTGCTCACACACGGGATCTGCTTATTCAAAGAAGAAATGCTAATCAATAAAAGATATTGTCCTTCCGTGCCCAGCCCCTCTCAGCATACGAATAAACTACGATCTTAGGTCCTGCACAGAATGGTTTTCTTTAACAGACCTGTGAGTGATCGCTGAATAAAGTCTCTATTTAAGTCCTGCCTTGTAACCTTTCATCTTGAGACCTGTATCTGAATCGCTGTTTATTGACCTGATCATTCCCTTGCCACAACTTATCTTTCAGTTGATACCGCAGGCACATTCTTTCTGAATAACCAGTTACCTTGGAGAAAGCACGAAGCATTTGCTCAGCCAACGTGGTGCTATTTGGCCGTTTCAGCATCCCCCAGGGATCTTGGCTTATCTACAACTATAGACATGACAAGGCTGTCTATAATCATTTCAGCAGCTGAACTCATTATCTAAATGCTGAGAACTCCTTCACAATTGTACAAACAAACAAA
>VMDR010020640.1:0-17419 GCA_007922815.1 Macrotus californicus | reverse complement strand
GAGATAGAGAGAGGGAGAGAGAGCGCTATTCAAGAAACTTCAAAATCTTTAGACTTTAAAAATTGTTTAGAAATATTACAACAGAAATGTATAAATGACTCAAGTAGAAAAACATTTCTTTTGTGAAAAGGACATAGTTTCAATGTCTGTTTACTGATTAGATGTTGTAATGCCACCGAAATGGTCTCCACAGGGCATTTTGGCACCACCTTGTTCTCTCATGGAATGAGAGAACATCTATGAAAATGATTCCTTTCCATCTTGGGAAAACTAGAACATTTCCAACAAAGGAATGACTTCTTCCTTCACCGTTTTCAAAAGAATGGGGATTTTCGAATGATAAGTAGGGGGTTATTGAAAAGCTTAAGGGATTATAAATTATGAAAAAGTATAAATTCCTTCTGCAGAAAACTGCATTTCTGGTAATTATACAAATGAATTCTGTGGCTGATTGGCAGAATAAACTATAAGCAAATAAAAGTTTGATCAAAAGAAAACATTTCTCTCCTATAAAATTGCTCTCACCAAGTTCATCATTGTGACAAATGAATTCATTATTTAGTTCAGATGAACACATTTCGAACATGAATTCTTACTGACCTCATCTAGTCCACTTTCAGGAAGACACAGGGCTTGGTTCTAATGAATATTTATGTCCTGCGCAATCTCATGGGGTGACTATGTCATTAGTGAGATCATGTAACTTTTCTTCAGCTTCCAGGATAAATGTCATTGAAAGGAACGGATCCATGAAATCGGAAGGCACATTAACTGCTTTTCTCAAGGAGGTACACCAGAGGTCGTCCTGGGAGCTGCAGCTCCACAGTGGCCGGCACATAATTCAAAGACAGTACGAGAGTCTGGGCTGCCCTTGCAGGAGAGCACATCGATATTTCATTGAAACTAAAGACTGAACCTGTTATAATAAAGGAAAACCAGAGCAGGAGACAGGGCAGCAGGTATCTGAGGCCTGAATAAGAAAGTAGTCATGAAAACACAAAGGGTGAGTGTGAAGGAGACCACCAGGCACAACCTTTATTTTTATCAATTGCTCATGCTTTGAACCTAATCCTCCAATATTCTGCTTGTGGAAGGCCAGCTTTTACCACTCTCCCAGCTCCATCTGAAGGTGGTTTGCTATAAACTATACTTCTTTACAAAGAGAGCGATGAGAATCTTTCAATTCTTCAAAGGTCACATTTACATAAATTTGTTTAGGTAAAATATAGCCTTCTCCATCCCCTCTCAGCAGTTTATGTACTAGGCCAACATCTTACTTTGGGTTCCTATAAAAGCAGCCTCTGGGGCAAGAATTTGACACAGGTCTTGGCTGGGTGCACTTAGAAGGCACAAGTGAAAGGATGGAGTAAGACAGGGAGGTTAGAACAGAAGGCATCCAAGTAGCAATGTGTGGACCCCAGGGCACCGATTCTTCTGGTAACCTTCTGGAAGGATGGGGAGGGTGAGCATCCCTCTCCCTTTTCCCTCTTCCATAACCTAAGCATGGCTTGTAGGGGTGTTAGCTTCTGACACTTGCAGGTTGCACCCGAGTGCAGGCTGGCACACCCCTGAGGCCCTGGAGAGAATGGTTAGGCAGAAGAAAGAAACGTGGAGAGAACAGATCTGTGTGATGGGAAATCTCATAGAGCTAAGCGTCTGCAGCGCTGAGACAACTCAGGTGGGCAGGGGGGCTATGGAGTTACAGCCATTTTCTCCTCATGATGTTTAAGCACGACTAGAAGTAACATTGTGTCGTTTCTCCTTGGCTCTGGTTTCAACTGTCAGGCAAATAGAATCGATGCTGTGTCCTTCATGCACGTTGCTTTCCCTTTCATGGCTCTGTGACACTTTTTACTTCAATTTCCTCAGCTGCAACTTGGAGATAATCATTACTGTATTGGTAGGGCTGCCAGGTCACATACAGGAAACCTAGTTCAATTTGAACTTTATGTAAACAAAGATCCTTTTTTTAGTATATCTCACACGTGTAATATTAGAGGTATATTTATAGTGAAAAAGTATTTGAAGTTCAAAATGGTCTCTGAGCTTCCTTTACTTATTCTCAGCTGTGTCACTGGCGTGTTCCTCATGCACAAGCAATGCCTAGAATTCACGCTGGAGACTTTGGAAATGGTGTGCAAGGACTTGAGTGGCAGAGCTAGAGGCGTGGGTCAGATAGCGGACGCACCTACCTGCATCAGAGGCTGGCATGAAGCTCAGGGTGCTTAATTCCCCTCTCTCTATAAAGCACAACGACAGCGCCAGAAGAAATAAAAAACAAACTAAGTTTGGAAGTCATCACTCCCGCTTTTACAAGCAGAAAAACTGTACGTACTTAAAATCAATGACTTTTCTTGGATATAAGACTGAGTTCAAAGACTTTAATATGAAAAGTGGGAAAAAAAAGTAACTTTCGAATGGAGAAACCCAACAAGTGCTGTCTCAGCCAGGTGATTGACATTGCCATCAACACGTTAAATCAAGGGAAGAGCGTGGACCTGTGATATGATGTGATGAGCATGTCTCTCTATGTGGGGTGTCCCACTTCAGAGTCATAATTTTAGTCTAATCATGAGAAAAACATCAGACAAATCCAAAACACCTGACAAGTACTCCCAACACAGTCGAGGTCATCAAAACTCAGGAGATTCTTAGGAACGGTCACAGCCAAGAGGAGCCTAAGGAGACATGACCACTAAATGTGATGTGCTATCCAGGATGGAACACTGGACAAGAAAAGGATACTAGAAAGATACCAAGAAAATCTGAATTGAGTGTGGACTTGAGTTAATGATAATATATTGTTCCATTACTTGTGACAAATATACCAAACTAATGCAAGATATTAGTAGTAGGGAGAACTAGTGTGAGGTACATGGGGACTATGTACCAAGCTTCACAATGTTTTTGTAAATCTCAGATTGTTCTAAATATTAGAAACAAATGAGGAAAATATAAACATGAGTAAAATTCAGTAGAAGAAACAAGCAGCAGTTTTAGAATCTCAAATAAAATCAGTTATACCAGATACAGATATAAAACATACACAGATAATATTTAAAAAATAAAAATAAAAGAATAAAAGCAATCAGGAAATGACGAATCACCAAAAAGAAGACAACAGACTTTTAAAAAAGAAAAATACTAATAAATATGTACTTTTTGAAAAACAAAATATGATTACTGAAGTTAAGAACTTTATGGATGTATTTCATAGCATAATAGGCAGAGCTGAAGAAAGAAACACTTAAGTAAAAGACGTAACTCAAAAAGCTTAGCCAGAATTCAGCCCATAGACATAGGGGGATTGAAAATAAGAAAAGAAGTTAAGAGATATGGATAAAATAACGAGAAAGTACATTACACAGCTATTCTGATTTTCAGAAGCACAAAAAGAGGAAACATGTAAGGAGATCGTAATTGACATAAAAAATTTTTGTCACCTCTTAACGCAATAACTAGATCCATCCAGCAATGGAAATACTATTAAGCATGAGTTGTATCGCTTCTAGACCAACGGGCAGCTTCCACGAGCTTCTTTTGTGAGTGCAGCGCTGATTCTCCAGTACTGCTGTAACAAACCAACATGAAGACACGCAGAAAATTCATGCTTGGCGCTCAGGAAAATGACACCTCTTTGTGCAAGAAGCTATTGCATTCACATATGACCTGTTAGTTAAATTGTCTTTTTCTTTTTTTTTCCCAAAGCTAACATACTTTGAGTTTAGATCTCTCAGAACTGACTCCACTGAGTAGTCCACAATGTCCTTTTTTATAACTAATGTGAAATGTGAAACGGCTTCAAAATTTAATAGTTTAATTGAATAGTTCTCAAAAGTGAATGATTTCCCTGGAAGAAGGAGCAGAAAGATATCCCCCACACCTTCTCTTTTCAGAGTGTAATACATTTAGTAGGAGCTGTGCAGATGCTCCTCGGTCTGGTCTCGTGTTAGATCCAGAGAAAAGAAGAAACAAAGGATTAGGATCAGAACCTATGAAGCAAGGACAAAAGGCATGCCTAGGGCGAGCCCTGGGCAGAACTGGGAGAGAACATATCGGGTTGGCCAAAAGGTCCGTTTAGTTTTTTCTGTAAAGTAAAATACACAGTGTTCATTTTTACCAATAACTTTATTGATTTGGATATTTTGAGTATGACGGCTATCTCCTGTTATTGGCTTCTGTGGGGAGAGGCCAGAGGTGCTGCCAAACATCTTCCAATGTATAAGACAGCCTCACAGCAAAGCATTATTTAGCCAAAATGTCAATAGTACCAGGAAACTTCGCAAATCACTTTTGACATATTCGATCATTCACAGCACCTTCTCCATACACTGCACAAATCTTTTTATTTTTGATTTTCAGTTGCTTTTTTTCTTTCTTGAAATAATAAAGCATGAAACACAGAAAATGTTGCATGCTTTCCTTCATCTTCAATACTAAAATGGCTGCACAAAAAATCACCAATTTTGATTTCTTTTAAATGCACGCTGACATGACAGCTGTCACAATACAGTCTAAAAAAATTATTTTAAAGGAAGTTAAAGACAACCAAGCACTGCTAGAGCCATCACACAGAATAAACTAAACAAATTTGGGACCAGCCCAATAAGTTAGGGGAACTAAGGGGCATTGCAATGCTCATTATTGTGGACTACTCACCAGTTGTCAACAATGTCCAGTGTTCAGGGAGGAATCACATGTATCTCCCTACTGAGAAATCTGTTCTGTTTGGATAATCACATTCTACAGAATGGTGCCTTTCTTATCCCTCCAGGGAATAATTCTTTCCATGTGGATTTTAGAAAGAGCAAACAGAATGGCAAACTAGACCTGCAGGGTCAGCTCAGAGATGCATTTCTGAAGGGACTCTTTTGAAGGCAAAGAACCAATTAAGGTGAGCAGATGTGTTTTTTAAGTATCCTCATTAAAGAAATAGCAGTAGGTTGCAGAATGCTGGAATGTTTATTTTAGTTTTGTCAAGAAAAGGCTGAGTCAATTATATCACTCGCATATTTCTGGAAAGGACTATCTTTATGGAATGGCCAGTGAGTTAACATCCTATAAAGATTGCTGAGATTATTTTTCTCAACAAGAACACAATATAAAGGTAAAAAGCGCTGACTGCCCATTGCTTCTAAATAAAAAGAAGACAAATAAGCAGGGCAAAAGCAGCCCAAAACAAACAAGATTCCACCACCCTCCGCCAGAAATTAGTATATAAACTGATCTTTTTCATAGTTCACAGGCCAGAGTTTTCCCCTGACTTTCCAACAGGAAAGAACTGTGGGATCAAACCCTTGGAGTTCCATGAAAGGTTTTGAGAAAACACGTGTGTGCTTTATGTCTTAAGCATTCATGTAGCTGGTTTTTTAGCAGCTGATTCAATAAAGTATAAATGTGATGATATTCCATTCCTTCAAAATAGGCTGCATTCAAATTTTTCATCGATGGTTTGAGAGAGTATTGTGGCTGGGTTTAAGCCATGCCTTTACTTAATGCACATTTATTGAGCACTTGTTTTGTGCCCAGTGTTGTTGCTGCGCTGGACTTAGAAGGACAGTTCAGACTCTGTTGTGTTCTCGAAGGACTCGCAGTCTAGTGGAAGAAATTGGCTCATTAACAGCTAATTGCTACATGAAGTGACAAACGCCATGTGAGACGTTAGCACAGAGGGGTTGTTAGGTGGTGCCAAGGTGAGTAATAGCAGAACTGGGATGAAAAGATTAAGTACCAAGTATCCAGACTAAGGAGAGTAGTGGCAGCAGGAGGGAAGCCCTTCCAGGCTGATGGACCTCCAAAGGTCCTTTCTGGCCCTGCATTTCTGAGCACATCAGTATAATTAAGTCACTTCACTATTTCCCCAAAGTTCTACTACTTAATAAGAAAAGTGGGAAAAAAATTAAAACGATCACTTAATGACTAGAGAACTCAAAACCTAAATTAGCAGTAGGCTATTAATAAATGGGTGCCTCATTTAGCTAACATCTTTGGAAAATAAGAGATAACTGTAAAAGTGAAATTTCCAATTAAACGAACACTGTCCTTTGAAACAGCAACACTTTCAAAATCTAAGCATATTTATTACGATGTATTTTTAAAATGTATAGCTTGATTTCTTGCCTGGTTAACTGGAAGGTAATTGAAGGCATTTAGCATCTGTGGTTCTCCCAGGACCCTAATGATGAATTCCAGTCAGGTCCCTACTCCTGATCCAGCAAACCATTATCTGTCTCTACTTCTGTTAGGTTAGCAGCTCCTGAAAGCCCTTTTAACACCCGTTCCAGTTAGCTGCCTCTGACCTGCTGCGTAGTTGTGATGCTAGGTAAACCATTAATTTTAAGCTTTTAAGTTTTGGTGTTAGGTTAAAAGATCTGGCTTTTGAAGAGATGAACAAACATTCATTGGGTGTCTAATATGTGGCAGGTTTTGTGTTTAGTACTCATCTTGTGTCTTAATTTGCTGAGGCTGCCATAACAAAATACCATAGGCTGGGTAACTTAATGGATGTGCATTTTTCACAGTTCTGGTGGCTAGAAGTCCCAGATCAAGGTCCATCAAGGTCAGTGAAAACTCCCTTTCTGACTTGCCCATGGCTTCCTATTCTCACAAGGCAAAGAGAGAGAATGTACTCTCTGGTGTCTCTTATAAGGACACCGATCCTACTCGATCAAGGTCCCACCCGTATGAGCTTATTTAATTTTAATTACCTCTATAAAGGCCCTATGTCCAAATACAGTCACAATGGAGGTTGGAATTTCAACATGTGAGTTTGAGGGAAATGCAATTATCCAGCCCATAATACCCTGTCACTTCACACAAGTCTTACACTAGTCCTGTGTAATTCAGGCGTTATTGTTCACACACACAGGTGAGACTCAGAAAGGTGGGGCTTGCTGAAGTTCAGAGAGCTGGTTTGTGTCAAGGCTGGGAATTCAATCCAGATACTTCAACCCCGTATCTGTCTCTCGTTTTACCATTTATCAGGACCTCTATGAATGATGCCAAGTCCTCCCGTTGCTCAAGCTGCTCACCTCAGCCTCGTTTTGAACTTCTGTCTGTCACTCTGCACCCTGCTCCTTCAATCCAATGCATCCCCAGTGCAGAAATGTCACCTTCTAGTTCTCTCTCAAGCCAAACCCATTTTCCCAGATCTGTTGCTGCCACCTTTACCAGGCCCACCCTTCTCCCTGGGGGTCACTGCGGAGGCTTCACAACTGCTCTCACCACCTGTTATCTTCTCATCTGCGATCATCTGACCATCCTCCTACGTGCCCCTAAACTGATCCTCCTAAAATGCAAACCTGAGAGAGTCACTTCCTCCTAAACACACTTCAATGAGCTGACACCTTTAGGATAAAGTTTTTATTTGACATAGAAGGCTTTTCATGACCACGTGGGACATTTGTATGTACATATTGCTGCTGTTTTCTGGAACTCTCTCTTCCCTGTTCTTCATTTGAATAGCTTCCCACCATCCTTTAAACTTATCAGCAATGTCTCCAGCTCTAGAAGGCCTTTCCTAATCTTGCCTACTCTCATCTAGATTAGACACTTCTCCTCTCTATTCTTTGACTTCATTATCATAAAAATTTCCATACTATTTAGAAATGGAATGTTTGACTGTCTGACTGACCCACAAAATTATAACATTTTGATATAGGAACTCTATTTTTGTAATAATTAGCTTTAGTTCTCACTCTGTGTAATAAAGAAATGTCCCCAAATAAAAGTGGCTTAAACAGAATGGATTTCTCTTTATATAAACATATGGAGGTTAGGAAATCTAAGGGTTATACAACATCTTTTCCATTGTCAAGACACACACTTCTTCCACCTTCCTACTTTACTCTGTTTTTCATGGTTGTCCATAGGATGGCCACCTGTTTTGTAAATAAGGTTTTATTGGAACATGTCCTTTTTCTATTTTGTACTGTCTATAGCTACTTTCTTGCTGTAATGGTAGAGTTAAGTAGTTATGGTAGAGGCCTTATGGCTCACAGAGTCTAAAGCTATATGGCATTAATGGTTTTAATGCCGCTTCATATTCCAAAATGGCTATTGTAACTTCAGCCACTTTTTTCATGTAATTGATACCAGGAAAAAGGAAGTAAATGGAGAAAGGCCTAGATTCTCCTTTTTATAACATTTCTTGGAAGTTCCAAACCACATTCCTCTTAGATATTATTGGCCAGAATTCAGTAGCATGACCACCCCAAACAGCCAGGAAACCTGGGAAATGTAGTCTTTTTTGGGGGGTCGGCAACATGCCCAGATAAGTGTTGGTTAGGAGGAAGGGTTGGAAAGATGCTATAGTAAGCAACTCCAGTCTCTGCTACAGTCTTATTAAACATGTTCTCCCCAGCATCAATAAATCTGTGATGAATACAGAATTGTCTGTAAAGTGTTCAGTGATGAGTATTATATCCAAAGATTAAACAAATGACCTCTGATTATGCTACAGAGAACCAAGGTTGCTGGAAGGTTGACCTTCAGGTAAGTTTTTGTGGCTTTTCACAACTTCAGGACTCCAATTCGTCTTTTTTGGTATATGCTATTTTTGCTAGTAATTTTATTTATTTAAATTTGTATATATCAGTCAGTCATCTGTAATTTAATGGTACAAGTTTTAATATAGTTACTTATTTTCCTCAAAGAGAAAGTCCTCTTCATTGTTCTTACAAACACAGATAATGTGGGTCAAGTTAAGGGAAGACAATGTTTCTGGGTTAGGCATGCAGGAGTAAGAGCAAGGACTAACTAATGATTGTTTTCTTCAACCAGTAGTGGAAGCAAAATTACTGCAGAAGCATCAAAAGGTGTCTGTTGTTGTAGGTCCTGTGGTTTCCAAAGTCCTCAGTGTCCCTGTGAAGCTTTCCATAGATGTAGTGTGGTGGTGAACAATCAGCTCTCACAGACGGGACATAAAACTGTGGGCTGTGACCCCGCAGAGATCTCCCGAGCTTCTGCTTTCACGTTCACTTTTCACTTATTTCTCCTTCTTTCCAACCTTCTTCTCTCATAACTTTGTGTGGCTCTACATTCTGGGATAGTAGTGGCTGGACTGAAAAGGGATGCTTTGTGTGCTTCTGTCTGAGGCTCCTCCAACTCCGTGGTGCCTGTCGTCCACGGCAAGGACTCAGCTGCGGTTTCACCACCTGTTTTAGTTTTTGGGTACCATTTCTCATGTAATGACTGCCTCGTCCAATAGGACATTTTGCAACAATTAGGGAGAAGAGGTGTGCTCTTTTCTTCAGGTTACTTCATGGGTGCTGTAAAGGCCCTGCTAGTTAAACAGTTGAACATAAGGGTGAGTAGTGCTGGGCTGCAAAATATAGTTTGGCCATAGATAGAGCACAGTCTGCCGATTCATTCTTCCCTTGCTCTAAATACACTACATTGAAATTTTCTCTTCCTCATTTGTAGCTTCTAATTAGCTTTGAAATGATTCTGTGGTTCAGTTTCAAGTCTGCTTTCTCCCTTCAGCAATTCCTTTGGGACTGGTTGTTCATTTATTTTTAAAAAAAGGAGAGGGAGAAAGAACACTTTGCATTTGTATGGCTCTGTGCACTGGACCATGGAGGGGCAGCAGATGTTGCTCCCACTCACGCATCCAAATGTGAATAATCTTGGTGCTCCTGGCAAACTCCTACTTCGTGCAGCATTCCTCTTCGCGCATTGACAGACTCCATCCGACAAAACGTTCACAAAGAGCAATTTCAAACAATAACACTGAATGGTAAAATGTATCTGATGTCGTTGGAAGAGCGCTCAGCTCGAAATTGAATCCTCCTTGATCTGCTAGTAAGTTGTGAGGCCTTGGGTAAATTTAAAAAATGTTCAAGCCTCTATTTTCTTATATGTCAACTCAAAATAATGCTGTTTACATGATAAGATTATGCTGGACACAGACGTGGCCCTCAAGAATTTACTTTTGCATTCAATTACAACATACAAAAAATTTAGAATCAGCTAAATAATTCAAAACTATTTGGTATTGTGATATTTTGACTCATAATATGAAATACATATTGGATCTTCACCCCTGTTTCTGGCACAGAGCTCCTGGAACCCTAAGGGTTTCCCAAGTGATGAGAGCATAATGGTGTCCTTTATCATGCTGATGAGGTGACTTTTGAGCCCTGCCTAAGGATGGGGGCTGGTGACCAGTGGAACCTACCATGTGATTAGAGGGTTGGAATTATCGGACCCATCCCTCTGAGCTCTGAGGAGGAGAGATGGGCTGGAGATTGAATTCAAGAACCAGTGATCAATAATAATCAATCATGCCTATGTAATGATGCCTCAGTAGAACCCCCAGAGGGCAGGATGGGTTGCAGAGAGTTTCTGGGTTGATGCACATAGGGAGATTAGGAGAGAGTGATGAAGGCCTGGGAATTCGGGGGCCTTTCCCTATGCCTTCCCCGTGCATCTCTTCCATCTGGCTCTTCCTGAGTTCTATTCATTTATAACAAACCAGTGATCTAGTAAATAAAATGTTTGTGAATTATGTGAGTTACTCTATTTTTCTATGACAGTTTTTGGTCTTTCAGCTTTACTTTTGGATATTCCTTATATAATTGTTGTAACTTTCTTTAGTCAGTTTTAGATACAGCACTTACTTTATACTAGATTTACAGAAAAATTGAGAATGCAGAAAATGCCCATATATTTCCAACCTATATCAAAAGAAGATTCACTACCCTAAAAATCTCCTGTACTTCACCCTTTCTTCCCTCCACCCAAGCCACTGAACCTGTGGCAATCACTGATCCTTTCACTCTTTCTATAGTTTTGCCTTTTCAAAGACTGTCCTATGGTTGGAATCATATGACATGTAACTTTTCACTTAGCAACATGCATTTAATGTTACTCTATGTCATTTCATGGCTCAACAGCTCATTTCCTGTTAATACTGATCACTATTCCATTGTATGCATAAACACATAGCTTGCTTATTAACTCACTGATGAAATGCTGTAAACATTCATGTGCCAGTTTTTGCAGGTACATAGTTTTCAAATTGATTGTGAAAACGAACATCTAGGAGTGTGATTGCTGGATTTTATGGTAGGGGCTATGTTTAACTTCTTAAGCAACTCAAAACCATCTTCTAAAGTGACTGTGATACTTTGCATTCACACCAGCAATAAATGAGATTTCCTATTGCTCTACATCCTCATCAACATTTGGGATTGCCAGGTTTGTTTTTTTTAATGGGAGGATAATGTTATTTTATTGTTCTAATTTGCAATTCCCTAATAGTATATAATGTTGATTATCTTTTCATAATTTTGATTTTTTTCCATTGGGTTGTTCATTTTCTTATCATTGAGTTATAAGTATTCTTTGTACATTTAGGATAGAAGAAGTCTTTATAAGATATTTGTTTTGTAAATATTTTCTCTGAGCCTGTGACTTGTCTGTTCATTTACAAAGCAGACATTTTAAATTTTACGAAGTCCAATGTATCATTGTTTTGTTTCATGGATCATACTTTTGATGACATATCTAAAGAGTTATCAATGCCAAGGTCATCAAGGTTTTATCTTATTTCATCTTCTAGAAAGTTTGCAGTTTTGCATTTTACTTTATGTCTATGATTCATTTTGACTAAATTTGGGTGAAACATGTAGTCTGTGTGTAGGTTTTTATTTTTTTGCATATGCATATGCCATTGTTCCAGCACCCATTTGTTGAAAAGACAGCTCTGGCTCCATTGAAATGCTTTTGCTCCTTTGTCAAGGTCCTTTGACTACATCTTTGTAGCTCTGTTTCTGGGCTATCTAAGACTATGTTCCATTTGTCTATGTGTCCGTTCTTTTGCCAACCCTCCCTAATGTAATTTCGGAAGTCTTGCAGGTGGGTAGCATCGGTCCTCTGACTTCATTCTTCCTCAGTGTTGTGTTGACTATTCTTGGTCTTTTACTTTTCCTTATAAACCTTAAAATCAGTTGGTTGATAACCACAAATAACTGCTGGAATTTTGATTTAGAATGCATCAATAAAATAATCAAAAGAATATAAATTATTTTCAACTAGTGATATATGTGTTTGTATAGTGTGCGTGTCTGTAGTTTTGACTTAGTAATAACCTAAATATAGGTAAACCATTTAGTGCAAACAGAAACATTTTCCCCATTTATTGCCAGTGCTATGTAGCTCTCAACTAATATTCTAGATGATGATGTAGTATTCGATTGAAATGTACTACTTGAAAAAATGTAATGAAAACTCATTAGCTACATTTTGTTCTCCTTAGGTGAAACTCCTTAGGAATTAGGTCTTCATTCTATTCAAGGAGTGAGAGCTATGTTTACTTAAGGGAAAAATGTTACGAGATCATTTCTTTGTAGAACTGTTCTAAGGTCAGGTTCACTTGATCACTTTACCAATGTTGATTTAGTGGGCAAGTCACAGGAAGAGAGAACCAAAATCCTGTCCATTTTTCCTGTGCCAGGTCTGTTGATTAAGAAGTAAGTATGATTAGAGGAAGCTGCAAAATAGGACGTGAGGAAAGGGCTGATACCAGAAGCCACTAAAATCATCCTCTGAATCATAGAGCCATCAACTTGAGAAAGCTTGAGGGGAATATTAATGCTGTCCCTACGAATAAGCAGCAACTGCCATCTGGAATTCACCCTGTTATTTTCTGCAAGATTTTTGGGAGCATGTGTGACCAAAGTATCCTTCTTTGGGAAAATTGCTTGTAATAAGAAAGATGGGTATCAGATGTATAAAAAGTATCTTAAATCTGTTTTCTCTCAGGGTCACTAGAAGATCAAAACCGATCATCCCATTAGGGCGTATAAGCTCATTCAGGAAATTCCTGAATACTTTCTCGACTAATTAATTTTGTCAAATACATGAATACATTATGTCCAATTTACACTTACCACTGATAGATATCGTTAATGGTCATTGCAAATAGCATCAATTATTTAGTTAATGCGTAGTGTCTGGAAGGGTGGGCAGCTACGGTTTATTGCCCGAAATGAAAGTAATTTCATCAGAAGTCAATTATAAACAGGCAAGAATTTTTAGTGATTGGTATAAAATATGTTTTTGCTCTTTTGGTGGTAATATTAGAGTGCATGCAGAGTCACCTTGGATGAACATTGGATTCTCTGGAGTTTCCTTATGCTCCAGCCTCCCACAGTTTCCCTTTTATAGTTTCCCTATGTATTTCCCTGTTCCCTGGAGACTCAGCTCCATCCTGAAAACTGTCCTTCCTACTGGCTGTGTCTGGGGATGGCAACAGTGGATCTCTTTGGATGTCAATCTTCTCAATCTTCTATAACAGATTGTTCAGAATGGAGCATCGAAGGCAAGCTTTCCTTTGCTGGTGTTCGATGCTTTTCATAGGATACTGTCAATAACATTTTATACTAAAGACTACACTTTCAGTAGGCATAAGGAGAGAAGAAATAAAAAGATGTGAGTTGCAAAAACATCTCTTGTTGCAATTTAAAGAAATTTCTTAGAAAGAAGGTTGTCATTGCAATCCATTGTTTTTGTTTGTTTGTTTGTTTTTTGATATTAGCATATAAGGCATTTGTCAAGGTATGGGCTTTGTGAAAAAATGGAAATTTTTCCTGTTTTGACCCAATTACATATGAAATCCAAAATGTCCACAAGAGCAACATATCACAGAGGTAAACAAAAATCAATCGCGGAACATATGGTAGTCGAAGCAACCAAGCATTTTTAAAACGGTTTTACACGGATAGCATATTTCAGGAGCATTACACCTTGTAATATAATTTCCATAGATAAACTTTTTGAAAATAAGACCTTTCTCTTCTTTTTCCTTGGTGCTTTCATTTTAAACACTCTTCATGCATAGTTCTTCCATATGGTAGAAGATGCTAGCCTCTCCCCATTTTTTCCTCAGTTATGTTAATATACATACTCTCAAGCACATAAATATTCCAACTCCAGATTTTTTTTCTGATAACAAGTATGTAAGTCAATGCATGTGGGTTGCCAGAGATGTCACCCTTTACTAAAGAACAATGACACATCTTCAGGTTTGTTAACAAGCTTGGGGCCAACTACTTTGTTGTCACAGAGCACACACTCTGGAGAAATATAAGAAAATGGACCGAGGGGAGCAGAGTGGGAGGCAAGTAGGAAAGACTTTACAATTAATGAAAAAATGAATTTTAGCATCTCTTTTAAAAAATAACAAATCTCGCATGATCAGTGAGCAGTAGTGAATATGGGGCATGTTATTATGATATAATTAAAAATTGTAGATAAAAATGGATAAAGCAATGAAGGCTCTCCTTAGATAAATAGTTAATTCATTTAACTGCTAAAGAGATGATTGCTAATAAGTACCTGAGATTTGAGAGGTAATTGCATAAATCCAAATCGTATTGGTATGTACGGCTGATGATCTCATTAAGAAATGGTCCCACAGGGTCAAAGAGGTGAATATATGAGATTGAAGCAGGTAACTCCATTAGTTCACAACGTTTTTCACATGTTGTGCATGTCAAACAGTGTGGAGAGAGGGTTCATTGCTTGATTAATCCTCTTGGGAAGAGGAGGAGAGTTGGGAGGACTTGTATTAGAACACCGAGGTCTCTTTAGAAAGAGCTCCAAAACTGGAGTGGCAGTCTGAATCAGAAACAATTTCATAACAAACAGCTTGCTGTTTAAGTGGTTAAAAATGCCAAGTCATCGAGTTAGTAATTTCTAATAAATCTTATGCAAGTCCCTCTTTGTGCCATTAGGCTAGTAGGCATCTCAGTTGCTCAAGATTACAACTAGGTTGATTTTACTCCTTAGGATAGAGGTGGTGAGAAAAGTCCCACTACAGAGACTACTGTGTATGTAAGAAACTTAGAGTTGGCTATGAGTTGATAGGAATTATTTATATGGGTTTTCACTATCTAAGGAAAGAGTTGGCCCTACTCTGGCATGGCAGAGACAAGCTCATTGTTAATGAATACCCATTATGTTCTTCCTCCTGAGTACACAGCCCTTACACTTTTCCCAGTCACTTGTAATTAAGTGGAGTCATGTGATGGAGATCTGACCATCTGATGACATGTAGGTGGAAGTGTGGCATGCTGTGTCCAGGCCAAACTTCTCATATTTTCCCCTATTCTTACTCTTCCTGCTCTTGGTTAGATGTGGACTGCCATGGAAGAAGAGGCCAGAATTTATATTAGATTTTGTCTGTGAATTGCTGCATAGAACAATCCCATGACCTTGTCATACGTTGACATTTTTGTGAGCTAGAGATAAAGTATACTGTATTAGGCCATTGAGATTTCTTTCATGTAGATCATATGATTACTGTAACATAACTGGAATCTCTACTATCTCCTTTTGTTATCATCTTTTATTCATGTGCTCATTAAGGAAGTATTTATTGTGTGTTCTCCATGGATCACAGACATTGCTAGTAACTACAAATATGAGCAAGAAGGCGGCAGACTCAGGTGGAGCTTAGACATCTCTGCAATGTCCATGGGGCTCAAAACTTTGTTCTGGGGCAGTTTTGTTGGTCAAAGGCTTTGTCTCCTTGAATTAAAAGAGAATTGAGCCCTTCTTTCCAACCTAGATTTACTATCTGTCCTGAATGCCAAAATTTGATAAGCCCTGACTCTGTAGTCAGAGAATATTGGTTTGCCATAGTTACTTGTTTGCAGCTTAGGTGTATGTTAACTGAAGGTTTTATCTTTTGTAAAATTCACATTATAGAGAATACTTTTTCTTTTGTCCTGGAGGCTGTCTTTCCTGACACATATTATTAACCAGACCCAAATAAATCTTTTTATCACTAACCCAGAATCACAGATTTATAAAAAGCTGTGGGTTCTATACTTACTCGCTTTCATTTTTTTCTCTTTATAACCTCTTTGTGCAAAGACCACCTCACAACAATGGAGACCTACAAGACATCTAATGAGATTGTGCCAGAAAAAGTGTTACAGATGATTTCAGTGATAGAAGCCCTTCCCGTTTATGGAAGCAGAAGCTCTGATAGACAGACAATAGGTATGAAACAGAGGGTATATTTTGCAATCAGAAGTTTAGCTAATTCCCATCCTTGATATAAATTTTGCATTCAGTTGATTGAACATTTACAACCAGACTTCAGATATTAGGTCGATGATGCATGTGCATCAATGTGCATGGCATTTTACTTCAGAAATAGGTAATGATTTAGGAAATGAAAGGCTTATGATTAAAAGGTACACAGACTTTTTAAGGACAAATTCTTCTATCATCAAGTAAATGACCTGCTGTCCTGAAGTCTCCAAGAGCATTAATCAGTTGTAATTAGATGCGTTTGATTCCTTTAGTGTAGTAATCTTTACATTTGGGAGGGAGAGAGGGGACTATTTGAGAGCCTGATAAAAGCTGAAGATCTTCACCCCAGAAAAATGGAGAAACACTCCACATTTTATATACAAGTCAGGGGATTCTTGATGTGCAAAGCTCAATAACTGCACAGTAACAAAGAATAACTGCTTTTGTGGGAATAGACTTGGAGAATTTGCCTTTTAAATAAGGCCTTCCTAAGAACTAGAGGGTCATTATTTGAAATCTCCAGTGGAGAATGAAGCAGGAGAAATTCTACAGAATAAGCCATCGACAGCACTTTTTAAACGTTTGCATGCATAAAATTCACCTAGAGATGATTCCAAAGAAGGGCAGGTTCCTGGACTGTAACTTCAGAGATTCTGGCTGAGTTGTTCTGAAGTGAGAACCAGAATCTGTCTTTTAAATAATTAATTTTAGTGAGTCTTTGGTAGATTCTATGTGGACCACATTATGAGAAACATTGTCTATTCTTCACTCTTTCAAATCACTGGCCACTAAGACAGCCCCCTCTCTGCAGGAGCTCCTGTGCGTCCTGCTGGCCAGTGAAAACTACCTTAGGCTGGGCACTGCTCCCCTCTCCACTTTTCCACAGTGAACAAATGAAATGTCTCAGTTAGTAGATTGTCTTTGAGTAGCTAAGTTGTCTGGCTGACCTAATTTAGAGTGCCATGATCAATAATTGCAGACGAAATGATTCCTGATCATCCCAATAAGTTTCTAATATAACAATGGTCAATCGATGCAGAATGTTTACCGATGTTTGAAAACAATAGGTGATACCAATTAATGGGCAGTATGGCAAAACTTCTAGAGGAGAATGGGAAGATAAATCTAGTTTTACTCTACGTTACTGTTTCTTTCTGCACATGTTTCTTTGGGGAAAGAATTGAGAAAAGAAAAATAATTAGTATTTACACCTGGATTATGATGAGAAAATTTCCATAGCTAGAATAATTGTTTTTATTGTACTTTCAAATATAAACTATAATTTCTATCATCCAAAAAGAGTTTCTTTCCAATAATTAGATCTAAATTAGTATTCTGGGTCCAAGTGTGCATTAATCCTTATGCCTGCCTT
>VMDR010020639.1:0-17421 GCA_007922815.1 Macrotus californicus | reverse complement strand
TTGGCTACAAAAAGTATCAAATGCAATGTAGAAGAGTCTTTGACTTTCTAGATAAGAAAAATTAGGTGTTTTGATTTATATGATTACTCTAACTGCATTATCCATGTAGGGAATTGTTGGTTAAATCAACATGATTGAACTGTGTTCCAAGGTTTCCTCACTGCAGTCCTCTTTGATCTATAGAGTGAATTTGATAAAGAAACCATAGAAAATGAAATAAAGACATTCTTTACCAAAATAGAACAGATTAGCTTTTGCAACAGGAAATTTGGCCTTTGAGTTCATAAATTACCTGTCAACTATGCATATAACTCTCCAATATCCTTCAGGGGAATGGGTGTTCCAGAGTATCAGGCATGCTAAGATCTGATATGATTCAATGTCCTGGCAAATGCATTACAAGCTGGGGAACTGAATTTCTACTAATGTTGTATCTACACAATAGCACAATTGTTTAAAAAATGAAAAATATATTATTTGAATAGTATCTAAAAATGCCAAACAACTAGCCAAGCTGATTTTTACTCCACTAAATTGATCAGTTGCTTGAGCAAATGGGCTGAGTTAACCAGTTGATAAGAAATTAAAGATAGTCTACAACAAAACATACAAGTATACAATCAGAGTTATAGTATCCACAATCTGTTTTCTTTTCAGCTGTAGTAGCAACAGTTTGGTGCTCAGGGTAAAAAACAATGAATTGTTAGAATAGTAAATACTCCATAAATATTTGTTGAAACATAGTACATAAAAATAAATATAGACACTGATATCTCTGTAGCTGTTAGAACAGTAGCTTATATCCTGACACCTCACATGCTACAAAAGTAAAGTGATAAGAAAGAAGTAACTAAGAAGGAAAGAATGAAAAGTGGCAGCCCACAACCAAGAACCCTGTATTAAGGCTTACAATTGTTTTGCTTAGTGACCATGTTAGCCCAGATCTAATGCCCAAACACCATTCTCCAATAAAGGGAATCATGGCTCCTTGGAGAAAGGGCTGATTCCAGGACAGAGAAAGAAGAGTAAAAGATGAGCATGGACCATCTTATTACAGTGCCAAAATGCAAGAAATACTCAAAAAATGACAGGGATGTATCAAAATGACACAGGATCTAATGAACAAACTGAACTAACAAGAAAAATAGAGACAGATTCATAGATGGAGAGCAGGATGACAGCTATTGGGAGGGAGGTTAAGAGGTGGAGCAACTGAGAAAAAAGGAAAAAGGACTCATGGACATGGACAGCAGTGTGGAGATTGTGTGGCAGCAGCAGGGTATAAGGAGGTTAAGTGGTAGTGAAAAAAATACAATAAAAATGTTTTTAAAAAGTGACACAGGAACCAGTTGGCCAAATATGAGATAACTTCAGTAATAAAATAATAATAGTAACAGATCATTGCCCATAGAATAAAATAAAAGTCCATTATCCATACTGATATAAATAAACAATTGCATAAACAAATAAGTGAGAAAGACTGGAAAGCTCATTCTTACAGTAGAATTCTAATTAATTAATGCAGAAGGATGGAAACAGAGAATTACCATTTGACAAAATACCATGGTAATAACTGTTCCAGGAGAGAATTATCAATGGATGCTAAAATCGATGGGCACAGTATGAGACACAAGATACTTCCATGGTTTCAGAGTATCTCCCCATAAAATACTTACCATTACAAGGGTGAAAATAATAACCTCAAATGGAGAAACTCGCCAGACACCACCTTAACCAAGTCATCAAAGTTAATATCACCAGTTATGGATCACATCATCTTTGTGTGCCTGCTGACCTACCACACAAGAAGGACACAGTATGACCTCTGGGGTGTTCTTGTCAAAAACACATAACCTGAACTGCATCATCAGAAAACCTGGACAAATCCAATTAACGGACATTCCGCAAAATAGCCAGCCGGTACTCTTCAAAACTGTCAAGCTCATGAAAGACAAACACTGAAGAGCAAGCTGTCACAAATTCAAAGAATCTAGGAGAAGTAACAACTAAATGCAATATATTATCCCAGACTCATCCTGCTCAGAAATGGGATATCAGATGGATGGAGAAATGTGAATAGAGTTGTGTCTAGATTACACAACAATATTGCATCAATATCGATTTTCTGTTTTTTATCATTTTACTGAGGCTCTGTTACATGTCAACATTCGAGGAATCTGACTGAAAGGGATACAAAAATTCTTTGTACTATTCTTACAACATTTTTAAACTTGAAATTATTTCATAACCAAGCATTAAAAAATAAAGAAAATGTTTGAAATGGTTCTGCTTGGGTAGCGGTTGGAGTTGGCAAAGTAGCCAGTTTCACGGAGACCAAACTGCATGGTCTGTCAGGGACTTACAAAGTCAGCCCCCAGCCGGAGGCAGCAGCAACCTGAACGTACGAGGCTTGGATGAAGCCTGAACCCTGCACTGGCCTAGTAACCTGAACCTGAACCTCACTTATTTATACCCACGGGTGCTTCAGACACCACCCTGCTCCCAACTGTTCTCAAAATGGAGAACAAACTCCTTAATGTAGCTTTGGACAAGTTACTTAGCCTCTTCACCCTTCATCTGTGAAACAAGGCCATAATTCAATAGCAATAAGTCATAGGGCTTTTGTGAGGATTTCATGAAAAAAATGTGAAAAGTATTTGGCATGGTGTTTGATACAGAGAAAGCTTTTGACAAATGTCAGCTTCTCCGACCATCATCTTCTTCATCGTCATCATTGTTAGTCTTTTGCTCACAAAGCCATACAACGTGCCTCACTAGAGTCTAGTTCTGTGGAGATGGCACCACTGAAACCCTAGCCCTTCACACAGTCCCTCTACAGAGCAGGTGCTCCATTAGCATGTTATTGAAATGGAAGAAAGAAACATCTGGCCCCAGTTTGCTTCTTGAATTATTCTGGACAAAAATATAGCTGCTATAACAGAGACCCAAATTACCAGGAGTTTATTTTTCTTTCACTTAACCATCTGAGCATTGCAGTCCATGGCTATAAAATGCCCCCAGTTACAGGACGCAGCAGGGCCATCCCCAGAAGGTTCCGGATCTCATGCACATTCCAGCCCACAGGAAGCAGGAAAGGCAAGGAGGAAGGACACACTTGTTAAGGGCACTGCCCAGAGGATATACACATCACTTCTGTTTCCTTCCCATGGGCCACGTCCAGTTGAAAAGAGGGGCTGGGAAATGTAGTCTTTATTCTGAGCAGTCACACACCTCGCTAAAATTTGGTGGTTCTAGGACCATAGATGAAGAGGATAATGCTATTGGGAAGCTCTAAGTGGTCCTCCCGATCTCTCCAGTTTCTTCACTCATGGTCTACATGCCAGCCCTCCTGTACTTCTCCAGGCCTTTGCACCCACTGCTCCCTCTGCCTGGTGCCCTAATCTGGCCTCAACCCCACACCGCCTTAGGGAATTCCTATCTCCTGTCTCAGACCCCTGGAGAAATACCATTTCCTCTTTGAAGCCTTCGTGAGTACCCCAGCACCGGCCAGTAGTGATTAGCTCCTTCCTCCATGCGAGTCCTGCTCCTTCCCTGATCATGTCCTGCAGTGTCACTTGTCACACTGTATCTGAACTGCTTATTAGTCTGTCTCTCCTACTACAACGTACACTCCAAGAGGGCAGAGAATATGTGTCTGTGTCCCTTGCACATAACAGTTCTTTAAATTTCTGCTGAATTATTAAATATGTACTTTTGAGAATCTATATTGAATGTCCAAGCTACCATTGCTTTGCAGTGGAAGAATATTCTTAGCATAAATATGACCACCTTACCCTGGACCCAGGCAGGTAGTAGAGAAGGTACCAGTGATCTCAGACTCAAAGATTAACAAAGAAAGGAATCCAGATACTATAGGCCCCATGGAACCCTGGGAAGGCTTCCCCCACTCTTACTTAGGTTTACATGTGGCTGAGTTGGAGGACATCAGAAAACCATCAACTACGCCCCCTCAGTGAAATCAGCCAGACTTGGGGCTGAGTGTGGACACAAAGCAGAACATGCTCATACCGGGGCAAGGCGAGCTGGTGTGGCAACATCAGGACACTGCTGGTTGAAGTCACAGCACAGATGGCTTATGAACATGAAAAGGTTGTTTAATGTTAAAAAGCCTTTGATTTTTTTTTCCAGATTAATTCCTTTAGTGCCTTGAGAGCTGTAGGCAAAACTGCATGAGCCAAGGAGAAAGGGCATTTCAACCAAAATACTACATGTCCTTGCTTAATATCATTCTTATGAGTTCCAATCAGCATCTTAAATGTATGTTTGTGGATTCAGGGTTTGTTTTTGTTTGTTTGAGCAAGGGTGAGAAGGATATGGTTTTTAACTGTTTTTGCTTAACCAAGTTTCAACAAAGGGGAAGAGAAAAATTAAAATTCAAATGGAAGAAGTTATCATTTGCTAAGAGTGTTCTATGCTAAAGGAAACTTAATTTTAAACATAATCCTAACTTTCCCTTTATTACTCTGGTTAGACTTCCTGTTTCACCCTTCTGTCCTCACTTAATGCCATACTGCTTCCTACACTTCCAAATCAGAGTTTTAAACATAAGTTTACAGATCGAGGGCTTACTTTTTGAAGAAAAAGAGTTCTTTCAATATGAGACCATCATGCACTCTAAGTGTTGGGCTATACTAGGCTTCATCTTATTTAATTTTCTTGCCAACTATTAAAGTCAGTAAAAAACAGAGCTCAGAACAGTCCCCAGATACTAAAGGAGTGTCTTCCCATCAGAGACCCCCACCCAGAGGAAGAAGCCAAAGATACAATGTTTTCTCTGTATTCTTGGGGAAAGTTAAGGGGAACTAAGAACTCTTTCATGATGAATTTAATAAGCCACAGATCTTTCTGGGTCCTTGGCCCATACTCGTCTGTGATGTCACCAGCTGACAACATTACTTTTCATCAAAGACTCCCTGACTTTTGCCTCTTACTGGGTGTTGAACAGGCCGGCGTGATTTGCGTGTACTTTCTAGAAAACCAAATGTGTGCTCTGTCAGCCATCTCCTTTGTCAGTGAACACAGCTAGGACATGAAATAGTAATAGTTGTCATACACAGGCAATGTCTTTATTCTTATTTTTAAGTACATAATACTCATGGAAGATGACAGGTTTGGGGGTTTTCTCTTCAGCTTACTCTGAACAGCCCTAGACAACGCAATCTCTCAAAAATCAACATCTACGTATGACTAAGTTTTAAATGTGTGTCTTTGTTAACAGCAGGGTCACTGAGGCCTCCTGCTTATACATCTGATTAAGAAAACACATAAATAAGTTCTCCTAAATCATTTCACATAAACTAATTCTAAATGTCACTTAAACAGAAATAATTGCTTGCCTCCTGCACCCAGACAGGGCATTCCCACTAAACTGTTCATTTGATTCAAAACATGGATGATACATGATAGTAATTCAAACCAGATCCTAATTGGGCCTCTAGATGAGATAACTTGAAGTTTTCTCTTTAAAAAAAAAACTGAAAAAGTAAAAAACAAAGACTTATCAGTAATTACCCACAGGTAAGGAAGGAGTTATGTGATGTTTTTCCTTTCTTGGCAAATAATCAGGTCTACTCTAGGTTTTTAACTTGACACAAAGTACCCCTGTCAGTCTAAAATGAGAAGAACTACAAGCTCTTTAACTCGGAAAAGGAGTCTAATGGTGAGAGTTTGGGCTCCAGATGAGACTGCCGTGTGGCCTTGGCAATTACTCTACCTCTCTGAGCCTCATCTGTAAACAGGGATATATATGAGTAGTGCCTACCTTAGAAGGTCACTGTGTGGATTACATATACGCACAGCACAGTGGCTGGAATAGCGTATCAGTCAAGGTCAGCAGATCATAATCATTCACTGGAGGTCAAAGTCCTGGAGGATGTTTTCTATTCAATCATTACAAATATAAAGTTGCATTTGAAAATTGAACAAATCACCAGTTTGGAAATCTAAAAGGGCTGCTACACCTCCCAGAAGGAGAAGGCATTATCTGCACCTGCTGACTATTAGGTACACGCAAGCCCTGATCTGTTAGGTTAGGTGCCACCTGTTAGGTGCACTCAAGCTTACGATGGGGTGTTTTCCCCACCTTGCTCAGCTCTGATGTGTTCAAATTCTACTTGTCCATGAAATAGCTTCCTTAAAAAATCAAAACAAAGATAGATAGATAGATGATAGATAGATAGATGATTGATTGATAGATAGATAGATAGATAGATAGATAGATAGATAGATGACAGGCAGATAGAGTATGACAGTCCTCTATTGCCATGCTCTGAAACCCCCCAACTTTGAGTGCTGTGCTAAGCCTCAGAGCCAGTGTGGCCAGAAGTCTTGCTGGATGAGCAATACTCCAGGTGACGGCAGGTTGAGTGTGCCCCACAACATGTCTTCTTTGGTCTGTGGCAATTTTGCTCTCTACCATTTATTGGGATGTAAACCAAGTTGGCTGTCACACATTGTGTAAATGAAAGCACTTGACCGGCCACAAACAAAGGATGGGTAATATGTTGGATATTAAAATGCAAGTCACAGCACCAGGATATGTTCATCAGAGAGGTGAGGTAACACTCTATAAGCAATTAGGAGCTCTTAAAAGTCCTCTAACGTGATCAGAAAGCATCATAATATTACTGCAACCCAGGGGACTGATCCACAACCAACTCAGAATTGTAGGCCGGGGGCTAGAAAGGCTGGCCAAAAGCCTGAAATTATTTTAAGGTGGCTTGTAAAGTCTGGAAGAACTGCCCACAGCAGTGCCAGGACCACATCACCATGGGGACAATGAGTCAGCCACTGCTCCCACCCCCAGGAGAGCAAACCACAGTGAGGAGCAATGGGAGTGTGTTTCCCTCCTGCCTCAGGCTGGAAGTGTCTTCACACGTGAATTCTTAAGTTACAGGAAAGAAATGACTCATTCTTTCTGCCCTGCGTTATTCAAAAGTTATGCAAATCATCTATGTCTCTTGTACACGTGTATAAAACATGCACATGTGATCCTGAGGTGAGGCTCTGTCTTTATATTTTTCATAATTGAACCTTCATTTTCTCACGGACAACCACTTCCCCACATTGTGCAGCTTGGTGGGATCGTCAGCCAAGGCACCCTGCTCAGATGCCAAGGAACAGACACCTGACCCAACCTCAGCCAATGCAACCCTCATTCTTTTATTTTATTTCTCAACTACAGCTGACATTCATTATTATTTTGTATTAGTTTCAAGTGTTGTATGGCATAATGGTTAGGCAATCATACACTTTACAAAGTGGTTCCCCTAGTAAGGCTAGTACCGAGGTGACACCACATGTAGTTATTACACAATGATTGTTTATCTGCAGTCCTCCTAATAATGCGTGCTCAGAAACACTCCACAAATCAAACTGCTGAATCGGGCACCTGGCTAAAATGCTGCAGGACAGAAGGCCAGAATTCATTCTAACAGGTAATGTTCCCTAGACTGTAACAGAATTTACATTTCAATTAGCTTTCTCCAGGCTCCCAAAATCAAGAAAAACCTAGTGTGTTGCTAACATATTCATAAGTAAGCAAATGCTGCATGCCTGTGTCAGGCTGCTAGACTGTGATGTGAGGGAGGGGGAAACCTAGGACCCCACCATGAAGCCGGGGTTCATTCCCTTCCCGCACTCTGTGGGGCTGGACCAGCTGCCCCTGCCACTGCTGTCTTTCTGAGCATCTTTGTGTGCACCTGTACAGAACACTGTGAGGAAGACACCCACTAAAAGAGGCCTGAAATGCAACCAGAATTACAAACCTGAGGCAGTGCTCCCTGTGTAGAACCACTCCAGGCTGGACGTTTGCAAACTGAAGTTCTCTGCAGGTCTGCAGAAACTTCAGTGCGCAGATGGGTCACCTGGGGATCCTGATTAACATTCAGGTTCCCATCTGGCAGGATTGTGAGGGGCCGATGCTGCTGGTCTGAGGCCCCCACGTGGAGCAGCAACACTGTAAAGTGAGCTCAAGGTCATTCCATTCACAATTAATTAAACATAGTTTGGAGGCATCCCAGGTGCCAGGCACCGTGCCTTCAGCTGCAAGAGCAAAGAGAAGACAAGGGGCCCTGCCTTAGAGAGCTTGCCATGTAATAGGAGAGCATGCAACACACTGGGTAAATTCAGCATTTGTTTGGATTTTTGCATTACAAGAACAAGCCCATCAAAGTGGCTCTAGTACCAAGGAAATGTAACTCGTCCCTGTACTGTAATTGCAGAGCCAGAGTAAGATGACTTCAGCTCCAATTTGAAGCAGGGCTAAAATGATGTCACCAATACCTCATTTCTCTTTCTCCACCAGTACCTGGTTTCTCCATCCATGTCCTTTGGCTCTGCTTCTTGTGGTTGGCTCCCTTCTCCTGGATGCAACATGGATACCAGTCTGTATGTCTTCTGTGAATAAGAGTGCCTGCATATCCCAGAAGTCTCAGCAAAAACCTCAAGGTTCCATCTCATGGACTCTAACAGGGTCATGTGTTCAACCCTTAACCAATCACTGCATCCTGGGAAGTCAGACTTTCAGCAGAGCAAACTCTAGAGTTTCGGGTGGAGTTAGCTTTAGCAGAACTGCATGTACCAAGAGAGCAGGAGGCATGGATTCCCAAAAGAAAATCAGGCATTAGATGCCTGGCAGAAAGGAGCCTATAGTCACCACCCCAGGGGTGTGATAGAACCATGTGCAGGGGGCAATGACAACATAGAGAAAAACAGTGGTCCCTAATAAACACCGTAAACAAAGTGTGTGTGTGTGTGTGTGTCTCACCACATGCAAAGCACACACAGTGCACAGTCTAGAAAGGACTACTGATTAGTGTCTAGGACACCAGTGTCCTACCTCATCTCAGCCATGGTGTAGTTCAGTCACTTGAAATATTTCATTCACTACTTTCTATACAAGAGATAAGAAGTGAAGAATGTGGTTTAATTGTTCCTGAGGAGATTAGAGTTAAATTGAAATTTAGACCAGACTGACATACATCAAATATTTTGAAGCCAGTACAAAATACTGTGGAGCTGAGTACTAACTTGTGCTCAAAGAAAAGACACATCAATATGAGCTGGAATAGTGTCATCCGCAGGCATGAATATACAGATGCAGTAATGAGCCAGCTTGTGCACGGGGACATGGAGAGATGAAACGTGTCATCTTCAAAAACCAGAGACAACTATAAGATTGGAGCACCCAGAACAATGACCTCTACTCTACCATGGCCCCTCCCAGCACTATCCATGACTTCAGTGATCGTGTTGGGAACCCATCTGACATTCTAGTTTTCTAGCTCCTTAACATTTTCACCTCTAGTCCAGCACAGCCGCCTTAGGCCTTGACCAGGAGCAACTGCACCATCTCAGAAAGGGAGGTTTCAAGAATTCCTGACCATGTGTTCTACATTCTATCCTCCCAGAACCATATAAATATGTATATCAATATAATATATAAACATATATAATATAAACATATATTTATATAAAATATCAAATCTTTGTTCTCATTGAAAGTTCCAATCCAGCACCCCTCCTATTTTCTCTCTGTCTCTTACCCATCATCTAATTAGTCATTTTCTCTACAGCTAACCTAAAGCAGCAGAATTTAGAAAGAGAAAGATGAAATCTTTAAATTCATTATAGGCACAACTGCCCAAAGTGATGATGATGATGATATTGATAAGGATGGTGATATCATTGTCACCTAACATTTATTATCATTGTGAGCTAGCCTTGTTCTCAGCTCTGAGTCAGTGAGTACATAATCCTCGTCAGCCGAATTTGGCTCAGTATTTCTCAAAGAATGTTTGGAGCAGATCAATTCTTCATTACATGTGACAGTCCTGTGCAGGGCAGAACATTCAGCATTACTGCTCTCAGCCCACAAAATGCCCATACCACTCCCCAGTTATGGCAGCACACACAAATACACACCCATTTTTCCAATGGCTGGCCCCAAATACCACCTACCCCCACCCCCAGCTAGATTGCAGAGACAGCCTCACACCCAGTTGAGAATCACTAGCTGAGCAGAAAGAGTACTAATTTGGACATCAAAACTGATGTTACTATACCTTGTGAGAGAGCCACTGAGCCTCTCTGAGTATCAGTTTCTTCTCCTCTAAAAGGTAGACCACACCTCACTTCTGCCTGGAGATGGTAGGTTTCAAATGCTTTAGTAAAATATTAGTGAGAACGTTTAGTGTATTTGTTAGGATTGTATGTGGCAATAACAAAAATTGTCAGCAACAGCTTAAACAATTGTTTGTCTTCCCCACACACAGGGATTCTGAGGACCACTGCTAGCATGGTGGCCTCCTGTGACATCAACATCCCCAGCTTTTCCCTGCATGTGGGGTTTGCCCTCATGGCTCCCTCTTAGTCACAAGATAGAGGCCTCACTTTCCAGACTTAATCTGCAGAAAAGGCAGATAGAAAGGAAGGAGGAAGGGGACAAAACAGGCAAGAAAAAGCTCTGTCCATGTCAACATGACACTTATCCAAAAATCCCCAGCAGACTTCCATATACATCTCCTTGGCTGTCAGATGATCATTCCTACTACAAGGGACACTGGAAAATATTTTTAGCTGAACATATTGCCTCCTGGAACAAAATTAAGCTTCTGTGAGTAAGAAAGAAGGAAAGGATGGATAGTGGGCAAGAAACCAGCACTGTCTGCCATACCCGGTAAACTGAAAAGCATGATGGAAGTATAAGGTGGCATTATTATTAAAAACTAAAGAAGATCATCACCAAATACAGTATCTACATGGATTTCACTACAAGAATTAATTCACATTTGAAGACTAAGTAAATCAATGTTTTCTTTTCCATCCAACAGGTATGGCAACCCAATTAACTAATAAGGCACATCCTTACTCACATTTTGACACAGCAATGCAGAATGAAGCACCCTGTGTGTAGGGAGCTCTAAAGAAGCCATCCCCCAATTATTCAAGAAAACAGGAGAATAACAATAAAGTGTGTAAATGAACATAAAAGATACCTATTGGCTTAAGGCCACCTGGCATCCGTTGTTTTTGATAGTTGCATCCTTATTTTCTTGTGGACAACTACTTTCCCACATTGGTGGGATCGTCAGCCAAGGCGCCCTGCTCAGGTACCAAGGAACAGACACCTGACCCAACCTCAGCCAATGCAACCCTCATTCTGTTTTTATTTTATTTTTCAATTACAGTTGACATTCAATATTATTTTGTATTAGTTTCAAGTGTGCAGCATAATGGTAAGGCAATCATACACTTTACAAAGTGGTCCCCCCAATAAGTCTTGTACCGACTTAACACCACACATAGTTATTACAATATTATTGACTATATTCCTTATGCTGTACTGTACTTCCTCGTGACTACTTTGTACTTCTTAGTCCCTTCACCTTTGTCACCCAGGCTCCCAACCCCCACACTCCCGGCACTGGCAACCACCAGTCTGTTCTCTGCAACTATAAGTCCGTTTCTATTTTGTTTGTTCATTTATTTTGTTCTTTAGATTCCACATATGAGTGAAATCATATGGTTATTTGTCTTTGACTTATTTCATTCAGCATAATACCCTCGAGGTCCACCTATGTTGTCACAAATGGTAAGATTTCATTCCTCTTATGACTGAGTAATATTTCATTATATTCATGTACTACTACTTTTTTATGTGCTCATCTATTGATGGACACTAGGGTTATTTCCCTGTGTTGCCTATTGTAAATAACAATGCAATGAATACACAGGTGCATATACCCTTTCAAATTGGTGTCTTGGGTTTTTTTGAATATATATCCAGAAGTGGAATTGCTGGGTCATAATGCAGTTCCATTTTCAATTTTTTGAGGAAACTCCCTATTGTTCTCCGTGGTGGCTGCACCAACCTGATTTCCCACCAACAGTGCATGAGGGTGCCCATTTCTTCACATCCTCACCAACATGTGTTTGTGGACTTATTGATGATAGATATTCTGTCAGGTGTGAGATGATATCTTATGGTGACTTTAATTTGCATTTCTCTGATAATTAGTGACATTGCCCATCTTCTCACATGGCTACTAGCCATTTGTATGTCCTCTTTAGAGAAGTGTCTATTTAAGTCCTCTGCCCACTTTTTAATTCAATTGCTTTTTCAGTGTTGAGTTGTATGAGTTCTTTATAAATTTTGTATATTAACCTCAATGGCATGAATCTTGACAAATATGTTCTCCCATGCAATAGGTTGTCTTTTCATTTTGTTGATGGTTTCCTATAACATGGAAAAACTTTTACTTTGATGTAGTTCCATTTGTTTCCCCACTTGTAAATGACTAAGCTGACTTGATCACATCAGCTTTCATCACGTGCCAATATTTCCTATCTATGCTAGGTCTCCACCTGCCACTGAGTGCCTACCTGCATAGCGTTATATTATAGCAATAGATCAGCCTCCTGGACAACCCCTACCTATTCTCTGAGCCTTGCTCAGACCATTTCTTCTTTAAAATTTAAATACAATTGGTTAGAAGCCCTATTGCTCATTTGGAAAGAAATTTCTCTCCCTCCCAAATACCTCCAGGGACTCCTGAGGAAAGACAGCACTTCCTCAGGTCAACTCCCAGTTCTTGTTTCCACTGACTCTGAAACTGCCTCCCTACATTTTGCCTCCTGTGACTTTTGCCCCATGCCATCCAGGTTGGCATGACTCTGATCCCTTCAGCCTGCACGATCCACTCAAGGTGAAGCATATAACAGCCTTTCCTGGAGGTTTAGTGAAACAGAGGTGACTACAGTGCAGCTCAATAGAACAAAACAACTCCAAGCTGAACATCGTTCTTCCTGTCTTTGGCCATTTCCTTCTCTTCTGAGGAGCATTTCTGTGGTGTCCCCTCTCTGGACTACATCACCCTATCATGTTGCTCATCTCTTGTTATTCTTCCCTTTACCTCTTCCCCTCTCCTTTCAAATTATTTCTCCCAATCTCCAAATTTCCTGTTCAGTTTTTACACAGAGCTTCTCCCCACCACCAAAATGGCCTATTATATATTTTAATAAACAAAGGTCATTCAATGAGGAATTCAGACCAGCACACTTACACCAACAAAACAATTATTTTTTTCCTTTCTACTGCAAAAAAAAAAAAATCAGAGGCAAATCCAAGATGGCAGCAGAATATGTGGCTATTACACTCACCTCCTCCCAGGACCAAACTGAAATTACAACTAAATTATAGAACAATCGTTATGAATAACCAACTGAAGATTAGCTGAACAAAAGTCTTATAACTGAGGATTTACAGAAGAAGCTACATGGAGACTGGTAGGAAGGGCAGAGATGCATAAAGGCTGGCCCTGCTCCCATGGGCAGCAGCTGAGATCTGGAGGGACTTCTCGGCTGCAAAGGTTCCCCTTGAGAAGTATTGGGTTTCAACCCCAAGCTGGGCTCCCCAGCCCAGAGCACCATAAGCAGGAAGAGGTGCCCACATAATATCTGGCTGTGAAAATCAGCAGGGATTCTGCCCACCAGGGAGAGAGTGGAGTCTGCTAGAGACACAGATGCCCTCTTAAAGGGCCAACATCCAAAACTCTACTCATAGCTACTCACCCTGGGCTCCAGGAAAGGGAGGGCGGAGCAGACTAGAGACTCATGAGAAGTAACTGAGGTTTGCGGTTCTGGAGAGAGGGCTGAAGGGACAGACACCAGGATCCCAGGGCTGAGTCCCTCTCCCACATTACAGTTGCATCTTTCTTGGGTAGAGCGCTCCCCTTCCTGTGGCATCAGCCTGAGGGAAAGTGATTTTTGACCCTTTGGACTTCCTCTTGCCCCACCTTATGGAGCTTACACCCTGCTGAGGAGTCAGCTGCTTTGGCAAGGGTACAGAGGTCTGAGCAGACTCAGGGGGTATCAGTGACTGAATTGTATGGTCATTCCCCCCACTTTCCCCTGAACATGACTGGTGCTTCCCCCTCACAGGAGATTACTTCTGGTGGATCCACCCACCAAACTCCTAGTAGCTCTGCCCTGCCCAGGTTGGAGGCAAAATTCAGGACAGAGTAAGTTGTATGGTTCTGGAGCAGGGACCAAACCCCTACCTTCCTGGAAGCCTAACCAGTGGTACCTCCCTCTCAGGTGAGATCCACTAGCCTCATCCTCCCAACTCCCTGTGGCCCCACCTTGCTGCATGCCACCTTCTCTAACAGAATCTGAGACGGACTGAGTTATGTGACTCTAAAACGGGGGCCATTTTCCCCTCACACGCCTGACCAGAGCAGAGCCTTCCCTTCACATTACCAAATCATAATCAGGTGGGGCCTGATAACCTCTGTAGGTCTCACACTGATGTCTCTCTGAGACCCCACCCCAATAAAAAGGTGTGCAAGCACCCAGTGGGTAGCAGCTAGACTTGGTATACCAAAGAGATTTGCTGAATGGCCTCAGACTAAGTACTGGCCCCAAATCTCAACCTGTATCAATCTAGTGAAAACCACTTGCTTCTACCTGGTGACTCATTGAGAACCTACCTCATGCAGCTCAAGTACCACCAGAGGCTCTTTCAGTGACTGAGCCTAATTGGCAGCCAGCAGGCAGAAGCAGACCTTGGGGTACCTTGGGACTTTTGCTGACCTTCCCCCTAGGTCCAGTGCTGGTAAAATCCAGCCTTTGTGCAAAACTTGGTCCTTCCCATGTGCACCCATGTTCAGCAGAGGCAGCCACAAACTGTGGATCACTTTGGAGCTCCAAACAGATTACCCAGGGCCAGTTACAGGAAGCATCTGACATTGGCCTACACATAGTCCCTCCTAAGAGCGTCAGAACCAACATACCCAGTGGCCAGCTTCAGATAACATCAAAGTAGCATCCAATAAGATTCACAAGCCACATATCCAAAGGGAGATCTCGGCATGCACCAGACCCTGCTGAGACAAATTCCACTTTGTGTGGTCAGCACCTGCAGACCAGCTTAAACACCAGGGTCAGGGTTGAGCCTCACAATCAGCCAGCCTGAAGGTCAGTCCCACATACAAATGGGCCAATAGCAATCAAGAATCAATTACAACAGGAGGGCCCACTTAACTCACACAAGGTATATTTCTGGAGCACTCAGCTCAGGTCATCAAGAAGCATGTACCACTGGAACCCACGGGATACCTACTACATAAGCCCACCCCACCAAGACTGGAAGACATACCATATCTATCTAATACATAGAAACAAACACAAAGAGGCAGCCAAAATGGGGAGACAAAGAAACATACCCTTAATGAAAGAACAGGAGAAGTCTCTAGAAAAATAGCTAAATAAAATGGAGGCATGCAATTTATCAGATATAGAGTGCAAAACAATGGTTATAAGGATGCTCAAGAGCACAAAAAGAGCATAAACCATTAAAAAGACTTTTATTTTGGAAATAAAGAATATAATATCTGAAATAAATAATACACTGGAAGGAATAAACAGCAGGTTGGATGAAGCAGAGGACTGAACCAGTAATTTGGAAGACAAGATAGGAAAAAACATGCAATCAGAGCAGAAAAAAAAAAGAATTTTAAAAAATGAGAATAGTTTAAAGGATATTTGGAACAACATGAAGCATAACAACATTCCCATAATGGGGTTACCAGAAAGAGAGAAGAGAGAATGCAAGGGACCTAGAAATGATTTAAATAAATAATGACCAAAAACTTCTCTAACCTACTGTATGAAAAAGACACACAAGTCCAAGATAGACAGAGACATGGAGGCTAAATAACATGTTACTAAACAATAAATGGGTTAACGATAAGATCAAAGAAGATCTCAAAAGATACCTTGAAACAAATGAAATGAGTACACAACAACCCCACATCTATGGGTCACAGTAAAAGCAGTCCAAAGATGGAAATCATAGCATTACCTGCTACCTCAGGAAACAAGAAAACTGCCCTGGGTGGTGTGGCTCATTGTGTTAGGTGCCATGCCTCATACCAAAAAATCACTGGCTTGATTGCCAGTCAGGGTACATGCCTGGGTTATGGGTTTGGTCCCCAATTAGGGTTCATGAAGGAGACAACCAATCCATTTTTCTCTCTCACATCAATGTTTCACTCCCACTCTTTCTCCCTCCCTCCCCCTCTCTCTAGAATCAATAAGAGAAAAAAAAATTTTTAACCTAAAAAGTCTCAAATAAACAATATAACTTTACACTTAAAGGAAGTATAAAAATAAGAACAAACAAAGCCCAAAGTAACTAGAAGAAAGGAAATAATAAAGATCAGAGCAGAAATAAACAAAATAGAGTCTAAAAACACAAAACAAAATATCAATGAAATCAAGAGCTGGTTCTTTGAAAAGATAAACAAAACTGACAAACCTTTAACCACAAGAAAAAAAGAGAGAGAGCAAACACAAATAAATAAAATCAGAAATAAAAGAAAAGTAACAACTGACAACAAAGAAATACAAGGATTGTAAGAAAATAATATGAAAAACAATATGCCATAAAATTGGACAACCAGAATGAAATGGACAAATTCCTAGAAACATACAATCTTCAAAAACTGAATCAGGAAGAATCAGAGAATTGGACACAGAATACAACTAGTAAAATCGAAGCTGTAATCAAAAAACTCCCAACAAACCAAAGTGCTAGACCAGATGGCTTCACAGGTGAACTTTATTAAACACTCAAAGAGGAATTAACATCTCTCCTTCTGAAACTATTCCAAAAAATCCAATAGGAGGGAAGACTCCCAAGCTCATTTTATGAGGCCAGCATTATCCTAATTCCAAAGACACTACAAAAAAAGAAAATTATAGACCAATATTCTTGATGAACATAGATGCTAAAATCCTCAATGAAATATTAGCAAGGTGAATTCCGCAATACAATACAAAGATCATACACCATGATCAAGTGGAATTTATTCCAGGGATGCAAGGTTGGTACAATATGCACAGATCAATAAACACGATACATCACATAAACAAAATGAAGGATAAAAACTGCATGATTATCAATATCAATAGACACAGAAAAGTAATTTGATAAAATCCAGCACCAATTTATGACAAAAACTCTCAGCAAAGTGGGAATAGAGGGAACATACCTCAATGTAATAAAGACCATACATGACAAACCCACAGCCAACATCATGCTCAATGTGCAAATTACAAGCATTTCCCTTCAGATCAGGAACAAGACAGGGATGTCTGCTTTCACCACTCTTATTCAGCAGAGTACTGGAGGTCCTAGCCACAGCAATCAGACAGAAAGAAGAAATAAAAGGCATCAAAATTGGAAAGAAAGAAGTTAACCATCATTATTTGCAGATAACATGATACTGTATATAGAGAGCCCTGAAGACTCCACCAAAAACTACTAGAACTGATAAATGAATTCAGTGAAGTAGCAGGATACAAGATAAATATCCAGAAATAAGCGGAATTTTTATA
>VMDR010020638.1:0-17422 GCA_007922815.1 Macrotus californicus | reverse complement strand
AAACACTGGGCATCCCGCTCACACTGAACACCCCACAATTTCATACAACCTTCACAGCAGCTCTAGGGAAAAACATGACCGTCTCCATTTCCAAATGCAAAAACAGGCCATTGAACTAGTCCAAAGTTACTCAGCCAGTATGAGTTAATTCCATAAAACTTACTTTTCTAGTATTCAGTCACCTGATTTTATATTTGTTTATTCATCTTCACATTTTCACAGTGTGATAAAAAGAATGTGTCCTAGTCCTAGTGATTCTATCATTTTGTAGATGACATTCACATCTCTGGTTTTCTATACCTCAGGTGGAAATAAGGAGACTCGCACACATAATTTCGACGGTTCCTTACAAATCTATGAAATCTGTTATCCCAATGTCCTCACTAACCTCACTGGCCTAAAACCTAAGAATGAAAAGAAAAAAAGAGCTTAGCTGAGAGAGCAGCTACCATCTGAAGGGTTTTGCTGCATTGACACCTGCAAATGGTGGTCGCCAGCGAGTCTGGCCAGGTGTCCACTTTGGACACTTCTCAGGACACTAAGCCTGCAAAGAAATAAGTCCTTTCCCATCACATGAGGGACTTCACTCTACTCTTAGGAGTTCCTTTGCAATTGATATTTCTCATTTTCTTAAGCAGCAATTATATGAGTAAAGTTGCCATATAAAACACAACATACCCAGTTAAATTTTAATTCCAGATAAACAAAGAATAACTTTCTATTATAAGTTTGTTCCAAATATTGTATGACACATATTTGTAGCAAGGAGCTTTATCGGCAACTCTGCCCTTGAAAATATGCTTAGAGAACTGAAAACTTCCCAGAAGAGAACTTCAAAAGGTCCTAAAAGCAAGTTCTAAATTGACATACCAAAATAATTTCCTAATTCATAGATGGAATAACCGTGCAGAAACTTCATTTCTTTAATATGACCTTTTCTCTTTTCTTTGCTTTTGATCAAAAGTGGCCTCATCCAGCACCCTGACTCACCGAACTCCCTCTCTCTTCCATGACTGCTCCCTTAATCATTACATCCTCAGGACAATGATGCTCTGGTCAGCATCAAATAACCTCAGGAATAAAGCCTGAGGTCTGCTGACCACAGAAACAGAGTTTCCCTCAAACCAGAGATAATATCTAGGCCTCAGTGGTGCTTGAGCCCAGGGCCCCACAAAGCAGGGAAACCAGACCAAGTTATGCCTGCTGACACCAATACCAGATACATTGATCAACTACCCCCTACCCTAGCACCAACCAATCAATCGAGACCACGACCCTAACTCTCTTAGTCACCATGATTGATAATTTTTCCCTATCTACCCTATCCCTTGGAAGCCTGCGGGAAGCTAGCTCTTTGAGCATTGGCTCACCTTTGTCTCCCAGGGTGGGCCACTTCTGAAAAATAAACCCTTACTTTCTTTGCTGCAAACTCCTGTTTGTGTTTTATTGGGCTTTGATGCCCATAGTCAAATGGACGCCTTTAGTCTGGTAACAATGGTAAAATGGAAATTCTTTATAAGAAACAACAACGTTTCACAGGTTTTTAAGTCAAGAGTCTGCATCTTCAAATAGGCCATATTAAAAAAAATTGAATAAATTTGAAGATCAAACTGGCTTTACTGAATGATCTATGAAGCATCCCATATAGCTAGAAGAAAGGAGCTCCAAAGGCCTGTACCCAATGGAAGGCTTGTATAGGAAGACGGTGGAAGGAATGAGGAAAGAGTGGGACTACCTCACCTTGGGGGAAAGAAAGGGTCTATGTGACAGATTACCTCTGCATTGCTAACCAGGTAATGCCTAGTTAAAGGTCACATTCTTGGGACAGGCTGAAATTGCAATTAAGTCTTGATTTACGGAGGTGGGCTTAACACAGGTGACTTCATTACGAGCCTTTTTTCTTAACAGCCCCAGTCTCCGTAAGGTAAGAACCCTAATTTAAATTTATTCTATTTGTATGTTGAGTAAAAAAAAAAGAAGCTTGCTATTGTTAATGATATGGTTTTAAAAGAAAAGAAAAAGGTTATTCTAACTATTCTCCATGAAAAAATAATTAAAACTGATTTGAAATTAAGAACTTGGGTCTCAAACCATATGTTGTGTTCAAGCGGCAAACTCTAACCAGAGTTTTCTTTCAAAGTTTCAGCATGTAATTGAAATCACAAAGGAATGTCATTAAGCACTTGATACTTGAGTTCTAACTGAAAAGGTTATGCTTCCCTGCAGGGAAGCATAGCACTAATTACCCTGCCTATCAAGTGGGAAAAAGAGTTATTTAAAAAAAAAATTAATGTTTCTGTTTCTATTTCCTTCCATTTTTAAATTTATTTTAATTTCTTCCCAATTAGATTTTAAGTAAAATTGGGAATGGGGGTCAGGGGGGTGAGTTAGTCAAAGCTAGAAAACTTGATAGCTTTCTCAGGGCAATTATCCAAAAGCATAATTCCTTGCTTAAGTGTTTAAAAGGAAGGGGGAGCTTGGCCTACAACAGGGCCGCAGTTGGAAACCTTCGCCAAGTTCAGTCTGTGTACTTGAAGTCAAAGCAAGGGAATTTACTGTGAGTTAAGAAGGATGGGGAAATAGGAAGAAGGTAGTTTCTCAAGATGTCCTAGTCTAGAGGTCCCTGACCTCCTGCCAAGGACCGGTACTGGCCTGGGCCTGTTAGGAACCTGGCCCCACAGCAGGAGGTGAGCTTGAATGTAATGCCCTTGAATCATCCTGAAACCATTCTCCACAACTTAGCCAGTGGAAAAATTGTCTTCCACAATACTGGCCCCTGGTGCCAAAAAAGTTGGGGACCTCTGCAGTCTACCCAATGCTTCCCATTAAACACTCTAGCAGAAAATTTTTCAGTTCCCTTTAAGTATGTGGGGTCCTAATGTGCTTCTGTGACCTCCCAACAACACTGCATTTGACACCACTGAGGTAATTCAGAAGAACAAGTATTAAGCCCTGAAGCAAAGGTCTTAATTGGCCTCAGGACAAAATTTATAATAACCACTTTGTCTTTCAACTCTCCTATTCTTACACAGTACAAAAAAGAAAAGGAGAATATGATTCATTGTTTAAGAATCTGACTTCCCAGTACAATACAGAAGGGTTGTTTTCCATAGTCTACACAGCAAAGGTAATGTTAACAAATGGCAAAGGATTTCCCCTCTATAGTCTAGCATCTAGCTCTGTTATCAGCTGTGATATTTTTTACAAATACACATTATGATGTATAGGCAATGTATGAGATTACAGAGAATTGGAGCAGAAGCACAGAATGAATAAAAATAAATAAATTATAAAGATGCATAATCTTTACAAGGCAAAACTATCCTTCTACATACCCCCTTTGAAATCATGAAAAATAGGTGAAGAAACCCGAGAAATAAAACAATCAGTGACTGAAACTCAAATTGGTAGGGAAAGGTCAGAAAGAACACTTCCACTTACTGAAGATCAAAACGTAACTTATATTCAATTCTCTTTGAAGAGGAATAAATTTGCCTTTTAAATGGTGGAAAAGGCCAAGCGAGGAGGTTACTCAGAAACCCAATCCTGGAGCACCAACAATCACTTACTTTGTAAATGGCAGGTAGGATCTGTTTCATTTTCAGCCTGTGGAAGACGAAGACATCGTAAACTGCTGAGACTGCAAGAACGGTCACTCCTTGCTCCTTCCACAACATGCTGCATCCTGCGCACAGTCCTGTCCCCAGGAACCAGCCCCAAGTCCTGGCTGAGTAGCCTCTTGTAGAACAGTGTTTAATGTAGCAGAGCAAGGACAGGAGAAAGAAGAGACTGGCCCCGACGTCGGCCCGCCCCACAATTCCTGCCACTGCCTCCGTGTGAATGGGGTGAGAGGCGAACATCAAGCCCGCCATAAAGGTCCAGTATCCGTCCCCAAGGAGTATCTTGGAGAAGCTTGTGAAGAGACCAGTGACTGCCGCATGCAGCAGGATATTGACAAGATGGTAACTCCAGGGATCCAGCCCTCCGATCGCATGGTTCAGGCGAAAAGAAAGCGTGCAGAGCGGCCGGTAGGACTTGTGGCTGCCACTGTGGGTTAGAAGAGTCCCCCAAAAATCATTGTAGAAAATGTGCGTCCATGGCGTTTCTGGGAGTAGGTCCTGATTAGTCTTGATAGCACGGCTAAAAAACACAATGTTAAAAAAAAATCAAATGAAAAATACAGAAAGGAAGAACAAAAAGAAAGTATGTGACATTGCTAAGATACTGCCTTCCTCTTTAGTTCTGGCATCATGAGAATTTAGACCAAGATTCCAGAGATGCACAATTAATGCAAATGAGCTGTACATACAGATTGAATTGAGATCCTCCCCTTTAATGCTTCCTAGCACCACAATTAGGGTTGTAGTTCTTTTCCTTAAAAGCTTTCTTCCTTGTTCGAACGCAAACATGTTTAAAGAATAAATACAGAGGTCCTATTATTGGTTAAATGCAGAGGTTGCTAAACAACTGTCCTAAAAATCACATGGTGTACTGACTAAAAATGCAGATTTTAGGCCCCTGGCTGATGTGAGGCCTCAGAATATGCATTTTTTAAAAAAACCACAGCCCCAGGTGATACTGGTACAGTGATACACTGGGAGCAAGAACTAGCCCCTACTAGAAATAAATTCTAAATAGAATATTTGTGCCCAGAGCAATGCTTCTCAAAAATACACATCGTCTGGGAATCTAACAGGCAGGCTGTGACTCCGCAGATCTGGGGAAGAGCCCAAGGTTCCCCATTTCTAGCAAATCCCCAAGTAAAGCTGACACTGCTGGTCGGTGGACCACACTCTGAGTAGCAATGACCCACAGAGCTGGACAGATGAGTAAGAATGGCTCTCCATCTACCAAATATTTCCCTTTTTCCTGCATTCCAGTCAACTTCAGCCTTGACCCCTTCTGAGCTTTCTCATAGGATTCAGTTATCTATACCAAGTGCCACAATGATGGCATTTCATTGTCTCCTACATTTGAGGATTAGTAGCCCTAGATGTTCGCACTTCAAGGAGGAATGACCTTGTATTTGCTGAGCACTTGCTATCTGCCAAGGACCCTGCTGGTCTCCTGGGCTATATATTATCGGTTAATTCTTAGAATAACCGATGAGGTAGATATTATTATCTATACCTCTCAGATGAGTACATTATGATTGAGAAAGTTAAATTAATAACGACTCCAAAGTCACACAAGTCACAAACAGACGGGTCGAGTTTCATGAAGACGGGCTTCTCAAAATGCGATACATGTACCACTGGGAGTGTGCAAGAAAATATACCGACAAATCTTGTGAAACTTTCAATGGCTATGTTTGTTTTAACCTATATTTGAAACAAATTTGATTATATCAAAGCTAGATTTCATAGATATTTACTCAGGCTGAAGCTGTTAAAAAATAAAAAGTCAATGTAAAGGAATCAATAGTACTGGAATATGCAGATAAGGTACAATTGTTGAAGGTAGCATGCAAGTGACTCAGTTTGGAAAATTTCTGCCCTACAGCGTTATACCTGCCAGAGAATAGGGTGGCATCCTGAGGCTTTTCTATCTCTAGTGCACCTATCTCTGTACTTACAGAACAGAAAAAGAGGCACGTGAGTCAGAAGAAAGCAGGAATGAGACAGTTAAGGAACCTACTCCATAATTACATATCTCTTGCCTAGTCTGACGTCAGGACTTTTTAAGGAGGGGGATGGCTCATTTGTAGCTGAAGAACATATGGTAGATGGCCACCCCGATGACCTTTACCTGGAGCATCACCACCAGTTCTGCCCTCCACTGTGAGGAAGCTATGATTAAAGAAATTTCCATGTGAATGTTACCAAAATTCAGGTTGCAAAGGCCCTGGATTGATGAGAAACATTCCTGAGTCCCAGCTCTGTAATTTACTGAGTGTCTTGAAAAAAAAAAAAGAAAGAAAGAAAGAAAAGAAAGAAAGAGAACATGAAACAGAGATTCAAACAGATTTTTTTTAAAAACCTCTCCTCAGTGACAGCCAATGGAAATAGTAGCATTGGTATCTCCTTTGGGATCAATGACGGAGCCATGCTGGTTTTCAACTGCTTCTCTAAACGGCTTCCCAGTTAACCCCTCTGAGCTTCAATGTCTGTGGTAATAACAGTTTTACCTTCATTTAACAAACACTGGTAATAGTTCACTGTATCACTTGTGTGGAGAAGCAGAGAACACCGCTTTGCAGATACTTGAGAGTCCCAGAGACGTAGTACACATGACATCTCAGTCTTGTTAGCAGCTGCGGTCATGCCACAAAGACTGGGGTACAATTATATAAAGTCCCTCATTAAAGTCTGCATGACCCACAAACTCTGAAATTGGGTGCACTCGGGGGTTAGAATTAAAACGGATTGACCAGTCATTGACAACTGTCTACTCTGTGTGAAACACCATACTACCCTTTTTCTACCTCCTTATGAGAACTAGTTGATTTTTTTAGATGCTCAATAAAAAGGCAGGAGGTCTGTTAAAATCATGTCTTAAAAAATACTCAATGTGGGAGGGACAGTTACTTACATGTGGTCCCATGTCTATTTCCTATACTCATAGACCTTCTGTTTTTAACGGAGTTTATGGTCATCTAGAGAAAAGGTTTCATTTCCTATCTTCCCTTGCTACTAATGATGGTCATGTGACTAACTTTTGGCCAGTGGAACATAAGCAGAGTTCTGTGTCCTACTTCCAGAAAGTGTACTTAAAAGGGAAGAAAGCTTAGCAGACTTCCCCTCCACCTCTGCCTCCTTCCTGGAGCACAAATGTCATAGCTGGGGGTCCATCAGCCATCTTGGCCCATAAAGTATCCTTAGGAATGGAAGACTGAAGGAAATTGAGTCCCTGCAAGGGTAGACCATACCAACCTTGGGCTCACTACCTCCTTAAATTAAAGGAGGGTAAGAAATAGATGGCTATCTTGTTTGTTTTTTATTAATTTTATTGGGGTGACACTGGTTAATAGGATCATATAGGTTACAAGTATCCCTTACTGTGATACATAATTTGTATGTTGCATTTTGTGCATACCACCCAAAGTCAAATCACTTTCCATTGCCGTAAATATTTGACCCCCTTTATCTTTCAGTAACCCTCCGCGCCCTTCCTTCTGGTAACCACCATAGTGTTGGTCTGTGTTTATCAGTTCAGATTTATATCCCACGTGTGAGTGAAATCTTATGGTTCTTAGCTTTTCTGACCGACATTTCACTTGGCATAATATGCTCAAGTCCATCCATGTTGTCACAATTGCAGCATTTCATCTTTTCTTATGGCAAAGTAGTATTCTGTAGTATATGTGCACCACATCTTCTTTATCCAACACACTCTCGAAAGATACTTTGGTTGTCTCCATGTCTTGGCCATCGTGAATTAACACTGCAATGAACATAGGGGTGCGTATATTTTTGTGAATAAATCTTTTCAAGTTTTTCAGTTAGATGCCCAGAAGGGGGACATGGTAACTCTATTCTTAATTTTTTGAGGAACCTCCAGGCTGTTTCCCACGGTGGCTGTACCAGGCTATATTCCCACCATCAGTGACTGAGGACTCCTTTTTCTCCACAACCTCTCCAACACTTGTTATTATCTGTCTTGTTGTAACAGACATTCTACCAGGTGTGAGGGGATAACTCACTGTACTTTTGACTTGCATTTCCTTAATATCCAAGCTGAGTATCTTTTCATATATCAGTTGGTGGTTTGTATGTCTTCCTGGGAGAGGTGTCTGCTCAGGTCCTCTGCCCATTTTTCAATTGGATTGTTTGTTTGGTATTAAGTTGTAGGAATTCTTTATATATTTTGGATACTAACCCCCTGTTGGAGCTGTTGTTTACAAATATCATCTCTCATTTGGTGGGTTACCTTTCTGTTTTGTTGTTTCTTTTGCTGTGCAGAAGCTTTTCAGTTTGACATAGTCCATTCATTTACTTTTGCCTTTATTTACCTTGTCTTCAGGGTCAAGTTCATAAAATGCTCTCTATGACCAAGGTCCATAAGTTTAGTACCTATGTTCTCTTCTGTGTAATTTATTGTTTCAGATCTTATATTTAGGTCTTTGATTCATTTTGAATTAATTTTTTGTACATGAGGACAAACTGTAATCTAGTCTCATTCTTTTGCATGTGGTTTTCCCATTTTCCCAGCAGCATGTATTGAAGAGGCTTTCTGTTCTTCATTGTGTGTTTTTGGCTTGTCAAAAATTATTTGCACATCTACATGTGGTTTTATTTCTAGGCTCTCAATTCCACTTCTCTGTGTGTCTATTTTTTCTGCCAGTACCATGTTGTTTTGATTACTGTAGCTCTATCGTAAAATTGGAAGTCAGGTAGTGTGATATGTCTGGCTTCATTGTTTTTTCTCAGGGTAGTGTTGGCTGTTCGGGGTCTTTTATGGTTCCAGACAAATCTGATGTTGTTTTGTTCTAGTTCTGTAAAAATGACATTGGGATTTTGATGAGGATTGAATTAAATCTGTATATTGCTTTGGGTAATATGGCCACTTTATTTGGATTCTTCCAATCCATGAACACAGAACATCTTTCTATTTAATCATGTCTTTTAAAATCTCTTTTAATAACGCTTTATAGTTTTCAGTATATAGGTCCTTCATATTCTTTGTTAAGCTTATTGCTGGGTATTTTATTTTTAGATTGCAATTGTAAAAGGAATTGTTTTTCATTTCTTTTTCTGAAGTTTCACTGTTAATGTACAGGAAAGCAGCAAATTTTTGTACAATAATTTTGTATCCTGCACCTTTACTGTACTTGTTTCTAATAGTATATTGGCGGAGTCTTTAGGGATTTCTGTATGTCATCTGTAAAAAAGTGACACTTTTACTTCTTCCTTCCCAGTTTGGATGCTTTTTCTTTCTTTCTCTTGCCTGATTGCTCTGGCTAGGACTTCCATTCCGATGTTAAGTAAGAGTGGTAAGAGTGGATATCCTTGTCTTGTTCCTGATTTTAGAGTAAAATCTTTCTACTTTTCACCACTGACTAGACCATTGGCCGGGAATTTGTCCTATGTGGCCTTTATGATGTTGAGGTACTTTCCTTCAATAACCATTTTATTGTATGTGTTAACCATAAGTGGATGTTGTATCTTATCAAATGCCTTCTTTGCATCTATTGATAAGATCCTATGATTTATATTCTTTGTTTTGTTAATGTGATGTATTAGCATATATTGAACCATTCTTGTGTGCCTGGAATAAACAATACTTGATCATGCTATATGATTTTTTAATGTATTTTTATTTGATTTCCTAGTGTTTTGTTTAGGATTTTTGCATCTGTATTCATCAGTGATACTGGTCTACAGTTTTCTCTTTGTGTTGTCCTTCCCAGGTTTTGGTATCAGGATTATGTTAGCCTCATAAAATGTGCTAGGAAGTACTGTCTCATCTTCACTTTTTTGGAAGAGTTTGAGAAAAATTGGTATAAAAACTTGAATGTTTGGTAGAATTCACTACTGAAGCCATCTGGTCCAGGACTTTCATTTTTGGGAAGGTTTTTGATGGTTGTTTCAATTTCATCACTGTTTATCGGTCTATTTAGATTTTCCAGTTCTTCATGATTCACTCTAGGAAGGTTATATATTTCTAAAAAATTATCCATTTCTTCTAGGTTATTGAAGTTCATGCCATATAGGCTTTCATAGTATTCTAGCATAAGTCCTTGTATATCTGTGATGTCTGTGGTAATTTCCCTTTCATTTCCGATTTTGTTAATATGAGTCTTTTCTCTTTTTTTCTTTAGTGAGTCTAGCCAGGAGTCTAGCCAGAGGTTGTCAATTTTATTAATTTTTCAAAGAACCAGCTCTTTGTTGTACTAATTTTTTCTACACTTCTGTTGTTCTCTATTTTATTACATTCTGCTCTAATTTTTATTATTTCCTTTCTTCTGCTGACTTTGGGCTGCTTTTGTTCTTCTTTTTATAATTCTTTAAGCTATAATGTTAGGTTGTTTACTTGGGATTTGTCTTGTTTCTTGAGTTAAGCTTGTAATGATATAAAATTCCCTCTTACTACTGCTTTTGCTGCATCCTGGAAGTTTTGATATGTTGTATTGTCATTCTCATTTGTCTCTAAATATATTTTGATCTTATTTTTTATTTCTTCTTTGACTCAGTAATTTTTAGTAGTATTTTGTTTAATCCTCACATATTTGCAGGTTTCTTTACTTCTTTTTGCTATTGATTTCTAATTTCAAAGCAGTTGTGGTCAGAGAATAAGCTTGGTATAAATTCAATATTCTTGAATTTGTTAAGGCTAGTTCTATGACCCAACTATGGTCTATCCTTGAGAATGTTCCATGTACAATGGAGAAGAATATACAATATGATGTTCTGGGAAGAGAGGCTCTGTAAATGTCAATTATGTCCCTTTGGTCTAATGTGTAATTTAAAGACAATATTTCTTTTTTTAAGATTTTATTTATTTATAGAGAGGGGAAGGGAGGAAGAAAGAGAGGGAGAGAAACATCCATGTGTGTTTGCCTCTTGTGCATCCCCTACTGGAAACCTGACCTGCAACCAAGGCATGTGCCCTGACTGGGAATCGAACCAGTGACCCCTTGGTTCGCAGGCCAGCACTCAATCCACTAAGACACACTAGCCAGGGCTAAAGACAATATTTCTTTATTGAGTTTCTGTTTGGATGATCTATCTAGAATTGTCAATGGAGTATTAAGGTCCCTAACTATGACATTATTTCTGTCAGTTTCTCCCTTTAGTTCTGTTAGTAGTTGCTTTGTATATTTCGGTGCAAATGTATGAAGTGTCCTGTCCTCTTGATGTAGTGTCCCCTTTATGATTATGAAATGTCCATCTTTGTCCCTTGTTACACATGTTATCTTGCAATCTATTTTGCAAGATGTAAGTATGGCCACACCTGCTTGTCTGTGGATGTTATCCACAGAATCATTTTACACCCTGTCACTTTGAGTCTAACTTTGTCTTTGCAGCTTAGATGTGTTGCCTGAAGACAGCATATTGGGCTTTGTTTTTTTATCCAATCTGCTACTCTGTGCCTCTCTATTGGTGAATTCAGCCTATTTAAATCTAGGGTAATTACTGCATATGAGGATTTCCTATAGTCATTTTATCTTTTGTTTTCTGGTAACTCTGTGCCTCTATTAGTTCTTTTCTTTTGTGTTTCTGTCTGTTGTTTTTGTTTGGTGGTGTTCTTTTCCAGCTGTCCTTTCCTCTGTTTCTTCTTTTTTTAAGCTATGTATCTCAATTTTGTTTTTTTGTGTGTAGCTGGTATTAGGTTTATGAAAAAGAAAGTTTCATATATACAGTAGTCCTTTTTCATTTGAATGCGTCTGATCTCCTTCCTCCTTTGCAAATTCAGACCTTTCCACCCTCTCTTTAATGTTTTTGTTGCCACAAATTATCCCTCTTTATGCAGTAAGTGTGTGGGTGGATCTTATTCACAGTTTTGTGACCTTCTGCTCTTTGTTTCAGGTAGAATAACTCTTTTGAGTATTTCCTACAATGGTGGTCTTCTGGTGACAAAGTCCTCCAACTTCTGTATGTCTGGAAAGGTCTTTATTTCTCTTTCATATTTAAAAGATAACTTTGCTAGATATATTTTTCTTGGCTGGTAATTTCTATCAGCAGTTTGAATATTTGGTTCCACTTTCTTCCGGCTTACAGAGTTTTGGCTGGAAAGTTGATGATAACCTAATGGGCTTTTCTTTATAGGTCACTTTCTTCCCTGGCTGCCTTGAGAATATTCTGTGTCCCTAATTGTTGACAGTTTTAATCCAATGTGCCTTGAAGAAGACCTATTTGGAATGAAGCAGCTAGGTGTTCCATTAGCTTCTTGGATTTGAGGATCTAGTTCTTTCCATAGGTTTAGAAAGTTATCAACTATTTGTTTGAATAGGCTCTCTGTTCCCTTCTCCCCCTCTTCTTCTTCTGGTATGCCTATTATTTTTGTATTGCTTTTTCGGATGGAGTCAGATAGTTCTCATAGTTCTTTCAGTTCTTGAATGTTCAAGTCTCTCTCTTCTTCCCTCTGCATCATTTCTAGATTTCTACCTCTGATATCATTAATTCTTTTCTCCATCGGGTCTGGTCTATTTCCTATGCTCACTAGTTCATTCTTGATATATTTTACTAAGTTCTTCATTTCCGGAGTTTCTGTTTGGTCCTAAATATTCAATCTCTCTGGTACAGTACTCATTTTGTTCATTAATTTTTTTTCTGAGTGGATTAAATTGCCTGTCTGTATTTTCTTGCATTTCCTTGGGTACTTTCAGAACTTCAACCTTGAATTCTTTTTAATTTATATCACATATTTCCATATGTTTAAGATTGCTTTGATGACTTTTCATTTTCTTTCTGAGCTGCCTCGTACCTTGGTTGTTCACAGTATTTGATGGGTTCCTTCTCTGACTAGGCATCTGTGTACAAGTGGCACTCCTTAATCAAGATAATTATGAAGGCATCTTTCTATTACTTCCCAGTAGGTGGCACTGAATCACAAGTTTTTTTAGCTCTGTGAAAACCCAACACTGACCACTATAGTGTCTCTGACTGTAGTAGTCAGTATAGCCACAATGTGTAGGGATGGGGTTGGTTGGTAGAATGCGGATGCCTTCTTTATTTTGCCCTCCTAGTAATGGTGAGCTCAGACCTCTGTGGGGTGCCCCCTGCACCCCGACTGCGGACCATTCACAAATTACACACTTTGCTCAGGTTAGACAATGATTTTTTAGTACCAGTTCTCAGGTTTGTAGATAATGTGGTCTGCAACCTGATACCAAAAGCAAAGGGAGGCAAGCTCTGGGAGGCTATGAGTTGGCATGGCTCAGTGACTATGTTTCTCTGTCTGGAATGCCAACCACCCAACAACCACTGCAGCACCCCAGTACTGTGGTCCTTGCCGAGGTCTCTAGGCTCAGCCACAGCACATGCTGCTCACTCCTACAGGAGTGCCCACTGAATCCTTCTGCTTCTTCCAGCTGAAGGGAGTTCCAGCCACAACCTGATTCCTCCCCTCTCTGGGCTGAGTCCCTCTTTGAGGTCCCAGTTGCAGAACTGTACCTGTGGATTGTCTCGGCCCCCCTCCTTTCTCACCTTCCATGTTTGTTTTCACTTCCTCACCTTTAAAAGCTTCAATGAGTGAGTGTCTCAGGAGTGCTTCTATGTTGTGCAGGGAATCCTTTGTTGAGTTATAGCTGCTCAAACTGTTGAAATTTCAAGGGGAGAGACCAAGGGGATCTCTCACACCAAAAGTCTTCTGACATCTGCTATCTTATTTCAACTGTGATATTTTGGGTGTTGGCTAGTGGCAGCTGAACCTTGTCATAAGTGAACTCCTTTGTTCACAGAAAACCTGCTGTATCACAGCGGTCTGATTTTTCATTTTGATTTTTACTTTTACAAGTCTCCATGTATTGACTTTGTATTAAATAAATTTCCATATAAACTAGCTTTTAAAATATTAGAAACAGATGTTATTCTGGATTCATTAAATTAAAACACCCTGCTATGACATTCATCAAGAGTCTAACTCAGAAGTAATTGCTTAAGACTCAATGGGTTATAATTAAAATTTCAAAGAAATATGAAAAACTGCCAAACAGTGTTGTCAGAGAGGGCTGATTTCAAGCAATTCAGAATGAAAACCCAACTGGCCTCAACTACACATAAACCTGGATACTGATGTTAATGTCTCTAATATCCACGCAGAAACACTCATACTGTCATGTCAGGGCAGTGGGAAGCTCAGCAGCATAGCATCCTGAATTCAGGCTTTGCCAGTGTGGTAAGGAGAGCTGGAAAGCAGATTTTGTCTAGGACAGTACTACGTCCTTTCACTGGTAGATCCATATAGGATGGAAAACCACGTTCTCCAAACCAGGTTTGCTACGTGCTGTAAGTTCATCACTATAACCAACTCTGTAAAGACATTTTAAGAAAAAAACTCTTACTTTTAAAAATCTGTTCAAACCTGCCAGCATTTCTTATAGCAATAAGTCTAGTAATATGAAGCAGCCAACAAGATATACTACACATCTAACTCCCACAAACCAAGAGTTTCAAAAGAAAGGACAAAATTAGCAAATTTCATAATTTCACTGTGAGAAAATACTTTGATGAAGTACAGCCCTAAATTTACACTGTAGGAAAAAAATTAAATGCCAAATGGTGTTAATAAAACAAAAGTGGAAGAGAAAGAGAATACCTTACCCATGAGCAAAAAGTACTATACAAAGAGAGACTTTAGAATGATAGAATTCTCTATCATGACAGGTGTTATCTACTTAGAAAGGTTTTACCTTAACTGATGAGTATTATGGCAAAAGTACATGAAACAAGACTAAATTGTACTGGCTTCAGTATATAAGTCATGTCACACATGCAAGTCAGTGATAAGGGATACGTTATGCATCCCTCACATCATTTGAAGAAAGATACTGACCAAACGGGCTTTAATAGAATCTGAATAATCTGCCAGCAAAATGAGAAGTAAAGATAATCACTCAACAATAAGTATAATAGATCTTCATCCATTTGTGTTTTCTTACATGAGCTCAGAATGGAAATAGTAAAACCTCTTCTCAGCTAATGAAAAACCTTAATTCAAAACAAAACTTCATGCTGATATAATTTGAGGTTACTTCTGTGAATTGGTACTGAAATTTAGAAAGGCACTAAGAAATGAGGAAATATTCCACGGTGGGAACAGTGAAGAAAATCGGAGCGGCAGATGTAAAGAAGCAACTGTATGTGGAAATCTCCAGAGAACACACGACTGAGAGACCGCCCTCTGAAGTACAAAGATCCAGTCTCTCGGGTCTTGAAAGAGTTCTTAACCCAGTTTCCGTTTTGTTCATTTGTGGCTCTTTGTTTTTGCTGCCTTATGATTTTTCCTTTAGGGAATGTCGGCAAAGGTCAACACTACTGTAAAACTGATGAATGATGTGACACTGCCATCCCAACTGTCCTTGTCTGTGTTGCTCTCAGGGCTGTTTGTTCTGTCCATTGACCTCTTCAGTCACAAGCACCCACATAAATGATGACCATTAGCACTCTGAGCAGAAATGATGCTTAGATTCTTCAAACATCAAATGACACATTCATTAAAAAAAACAAAAACGATTCTGAAGCCAACTACACTAAATAAAATTCAAGCTCTGAGACAGTGGACAGAGTTCCTTCACCTCTCTATACCCGTTTTCTTGTCTGTAAAATAAAGACAATAACTGTACTTGCCTAACAGAATCACTGCGAGGAATAAATGAGTCAGTAGACAAAAAATGCACTGTTATATGTAATATAATGTGTATATGCAATATAATATATGTAACGCACATTAGCTGCTGTTATAATTATTATTCCCATCAGCACCAAACAACCGACGCTAGCCATGAATGGAAACACGGTACTCATCTGTCGTGTTTACAGGCTGCGACATCTATGGTCATAAGTACTTCATTTAAAATTCCCTTAAGCTTCAATGGCACTCTCAGAACAAGGTAATAAACATGTGTGAAGCTTTACGCTTGGTCTTTAACACATAACTTTTTTCATCCCCCTATCTTTTAACTACTTCTCTCACCCTCCTTGGCTAGCAACCCCTTCATACTCTTCTCCCAAATGTAGATGTCTCTCTCCTAGTTCTCACCCCAACCTTCGTTATCCCTACACTTGCCACCTCTGTGGTCATCTCCAAGCCCTGCAACTCAAGAGATGACTTCTCCATCTATACCTCAAGCCTGTTGCTTAGTCTATACTTCTATTGGCCCAGGTGGTATCTACACCTGACTGGAAAAAAAGTAATGGAATTCTGGTTCTACTACACCAGGTGCATTACCTTTGGCCAATTAGTCTCTCTTAAGCTCAGCTTCCTCACCTATGGTTGGTGGATAATAATAATAATAATAATAACAACAATCACAATAATACTTCCAACAAACACTTGTGGTAAAGATCAAATAAGGAAATGTTAACTTAAAATGTTTGACGTTTATGTAGCCTTCTAAATTTGTAATGGAAACTTGCTGTTTTGGGTTTTTTTTTGTTTTTGGACATCTTTTTCTGGTTAACAATCTCCTGTTTTGAGAACAGCCCACATCCACTCTCAGTCCATGTGGATAGGGTGAGGCTGCCCTGACCTCCTGATGAGACGTCAGCAAATAATTTGGTCACTTAGTGTACTATGTTCCCCATCCTCACTCCTTGACACAACTGACTTGGCAGCCAGCCAGGCCCATCAGAGTCAAGGAAACCCCAATAATCTACTGGGAAAGGACATCTTTTGAGAATGAGATAAAATCCTAGGGCTACTAGAGGATTCCCTGAAGACAGAAACAGCCTGAGTTTCCACCACAAAAGAACCCAGATCAATTGCCAAAGAGGTAATTCCTAGTGCAACTGGGTCCTGTCATGCCTAAAGCTAACACTCATTAAATAAGCCAATAAATGCCCTTTACATAAGCTAGTTTGAATTGTTATTCTGACATTACAACCAAAATTTTGAGTGCTAAATAATACAGCACTCTATAATAATTATCAAGTAATTGTTAGTTGCCCTTTCTGTATCTTAAGCTTAGTAAGACTGAATCAAATAATTTTCCTCACAAAACATCTACTTTTTCATACAAGCCCCTCATTAAGCACCATTTCCCCATCACTGACATCAAGGCTGTACATATGGATATCTTCTCTCTTTGCTTCTAAATCTATTTTTATTTTTTTAAAGATTTTATTTATTTCTTTTTAGAGAGGGGAAGGGAGGGAGAAAGAGAGGGAGAGAAACATCAGTGTGTGGTTGCCTCTCATGCACTCCTTACTGGGAACGTGGCCTGCAACCCAGGCATGTGCCCTGACTGGGGAATTGAACCTGCAAACCTTTTGGTTCGCAGGCCGGTGCTCAATCCACTGAGCCACACTGGCTGGAGCTACATCTATTTTTAAACTGGTTGAAATATTTTAAAGCTGTTCAAGACCTCAGAGAAACTCAGAAGTTTCTCTTGAATCTGCGTCTAACTTTGCTTTGCTCCAACCCTCATTCGGACTTTCGTGACTTCACACCTGTACTGCTTTGCATGCTTGCTTGAATTGTCTTGAGGGATTATGCCTTATGTTCTCTTCTGGTGCCCAACAAACAGAAGGCATGTAATAAATATTTGCTAGATTGAACTAAACAGCTATCTCTGCCTAATTGCCTTCTATCTTTGATTCATTACATGCTCTGGGCAGAGAAATTTCTTGAAATATAACTCTAATACCACCACTAGGCTCCACAAAAAACCCTAATCATGGCCTATTTCTTAACATAATAAACACCTTTCACAGCCCAGTATTAACCACCATCCCCACTGTGACATCTAAGCCAATCTCCCATTCCGTCTCCACATGCATCCTAACACATTGCGTACCGCATAGAAATCTCTAAGACATAC
>VMDR010020637.1:0-17426 GCA_007922815.1 Macrotus californicus | reverse complement strand
TGTTATTTTAGCTTTTCACGGCCTGTTAAGGTATCACTCTTAAATGATAGCAAAATAAAGATCTTTTTAGACTTTCAAAAACTAAAAAAAATTACTTCTAAGACCTTCATGGGAAGAAAAAATAATATTTTGGCAGAAACAAAATTTAACCCAGAAGGAGATGCAAAAAGTGTTGGTGAACAAGGAAATAAGTAAAATATGATGGCAAATTTTTAAAAGTATTGACAGTGGAAATACAATGTTCTGGTGAGCCATAATACAGAAGAGAGAGGGCCACTTTGGAATTAGGGAATTCTGAGGTACTTACCTAATTCAGGAGAAAATAGACATTGATAAACGTTATACTCTGAAAATTATAAATATAACAGTATAACATATGCTAACTGAGTAAGATGGTGTTTTCTAGTCTCTTAACCAGTCTTTCCTATATACCCTGAGATGGTTTTTTAGAAATACAGATTCCCAGTTCTCCTTGAAGAGTGTCTGCTCTTGTAGTGTTTTAAAAGTTCCTTGGCAGTTCTGGCTAAGTGATTCAGCTGGTTGGAGCAGCATTCCATACACCAAATATTACAGGTTTGATTCCCAGTCAGACGCATATCTAGATTGCAGGCTCAGTCCCCAGCTGGGGTGCATATGGGAGGCAACCAGTAGATGTTTCTTTCTCACATTGATGTTTATTTTTCTCTCCCACCACCTTTCCTTTCCTCTTTCTCCAAAATCAATAAACATATCCTTAGGTAAGAATTAAAATTATAAATAAATAAATAAATAAATATTCCCAACTAATTTTGCTGGGAGGACAATTGTTACTGTCTAGCTCAGAGGGGTACACCTTCTAGGTTTCTCCTCATTGGGTCTCCCGATGGAAAGTCACACTGTGAGCCAGAGCCCATTGGAAAAACCAATGTACCATAAGAAGTAGCTCCTGGACGAGTGTCCTGGGATTTTAATGGGAAATTCTCTAGTTTCCCTGGCATGTAATGTTTTCCCAGGTGATTGGTTTGAGGAGGTAATTTAGTAAATCCTGATAATAGGAAAAAAGTTATTTTGAAGTGATTATTTAAATTGTGTATTGGCAGGAGTTGAATGTATAGGCATAATGAGTTTGAGTATCAGGAAGTGTTTTTTACAACAAAGTAATAACTGTCAGCATTCTGTATGCTGTAGCAAGGAGATTTCAATGTTTGAAGTGGTGAAACAATACTTCTCGTGAAAATTGCTTTTAAAAATATGTAAGGTATTAGTTCTTTCTTTAGCCTGGGTGAGAAGCACAAGTCAATGCCCGAAGGTCCCATAAAAAAAATACTTCTTGGCTATGACTAAGACGGGATGTCACTCACTAGATCCTTCAGTTGGGTCCCATGATCTCTGTCTGAAGACTGTTTATCAGTGGGGCCCATACTCCCAAACCCAGCAATAGGTGTCCTACATATAATGTGCCAGTCTACAGAAATGCAAATTCACCTTTTTATAACACCTAATGTAGCTAGTTTGGGAGATTTTTTTTAATGTGTAGTGTTATATTAAAACTCTCCCCTTTGTTTGAAGGCCTTGGGGTATGAGAGCAGTTGAAATTTAGGAACTATGACCTTAGCTTATAGAGTTGATAATAGTCAAGTTTGAGTTAGAGGAGACTTACCTCTCAGTTCTTCCCCTTAACCCTAACCCTAAAAGAGCCAGAACCTGTCTCCTCAGTCATGGCGTGTTGCTGTTATGCCTCTGAGCCTCTTCCCTCTGTTGGACTGTGGATGCCTCAAGAGCAGGGACTTGGTCTCACTAACCAGGGAATCTCCAGGTCTAGCTTTGTTCCTGGCACACTGTAGGTACCCAGGATATTTTTGGTTTTGAGCGAGAGAGTGAATAAATGAAGTCCCTGAAGTCAACGCAACTTACCAGCTTCCCCAAAACATTTCTTACCCTTTAAATGGCCCTCTGCCCCATGTAACCTGGGGCAGTTCGGCACTTGGTTCACCTAGAGCTCCACTTTCCAACATGGTAGCCACATGTGACTATTTTAAATGCATTAAAATTAAATAAAATTTTAATTCCTTACTCACACTAGCCACGGTTTAAGTGATCAATAGCCACATATAGCTACTGGCGACTACCTCGGACAGCACAGCGTTAGAACATTTCCATCACCAATCTCTGACTTTGCCAGTTACTCACTGTACGGCTGGGCAAACCACTCAGGCTCACTTGCACATGCTGTTTTCCTCTGCCTGAAGAACTCTTCCCTCTTGTAGTAGTCGGGTTAATTACTTCTCATCTCTCAGGTTTCAGCTCAGTTACTGGGTACTGGATAGCACCCAGCTAGGTGAAGGCCTTCCACAGTACCTTGTGCAATTCCTTGTCAAGATTGGTATTTTATGTATTTTTATGTGATTATTCAATTAATATCTGTCTCTCTTAACAAAATTTCAGCTCCAGGAACACAGAAATATGTCTGGTTTTGTTCGGCATTGCACCCCCAGTGCCTCACAAAGTGAGTGACACATAGTAAGCACACAGCAGTTATTGAACAAATCAATGAATGAACTGTCAGTTTCAATGTCTGTGCCACAGCCACTGCAAGGGGTTGGTGCTCTGCTGGACTCATTTTGAGCCGAGACACACAGAAAGGCCTTACCTGTTGCAACAGTCACCGTGCCTGTATTAAAATGATTGCTAGCAATGTCCATTCTGCTTCCCTGCTGCCTGTGCTAAGTATTTTTGACATCACCCCTGGTGATGTGCCAGCATAATTAAGATTTTCAAAGTAGATAGACTGTTAATTGAATATTCACAAAGTAAGGGAAGCAAATAACTTCATTTAGGCTTTGGGATGGGTACTATTAAACCCTCATATCTAGAGGTTACTCATCCTAACTCTCCATCAAGTCAAAAACCTGACACTGAAATCCTGGACAGCTTTCTGGACAATGACTGTCCCCTAGGGAATCCCCCAGGTTTTAACATCTAGCCCGACTCTCAGGATTATATAGGCAAAGTTAGAAAACATACATGGCAGTGCTCCAAAATTCTAGCCGCATTTCTCCCAAGTGCCCCAGAGGTATGCAACTGTCCGAGCTCTCCTGAGCATCATCCCACACCTCTTGTTTCAGTGGAAATCTGAAGAACTGGGGACAGTTCCGCTGAGTGTCCCCGAAGTGGTTCGGATCTGCTCGTACCACCACCATTGAATGAGTACAGGCAAACCAAAACAGCAACAAAGAGGGCTGCCCACTCAGGCTCCTGTGAGCCTTCATGTCTGAGTTCATGCTGCTCTCACTCAGAAACGGAAGTGGAAAACCAAATAAAGTCAACTCCATGGAGGTCCTGGGGACTTAACACTGAGCAGCCACACGAATACCAGAGTGATGCATCATGATTCATGTTCTTACAATAAATGCCTAGGAAAGGAATAAGGATTTGGCACTTAGTATAAAGCATTGGCAAGACAGCTCAAAGTTTTCTGCCTGTTGTAAAGTGTAGCCTGAGACATTCTCTCCCTTTGAGCTATATGCATTAGCGATGTTATCCACAGTAGCACGGGAGTTACTCATAAAGCTTTATTAAGTGGTGTCGAGACTATTTTTTAAAAAATAATGTTCTTTTCTGTTGTGGGAGAGGGTTTAGAAAAGACACTAAGTTGTTTTTCCCAATGTGTCTATACCAGCCCAATATTAGAAGATAAAACACATACCTAGAGGATTAGCAATTCAGAAATCACCTCTTTCAAAGCGATTCATTTTGGGAAAGAATTGCTGAAAAAGTAAACAAGTGCCCTCTTAATTTAATACTGTTCATATTTGCAGAATAGACTGCAAAGAATGGAAACAAGTTAAGGCAAAAGCAGTCCTGTGGAACAAACATTTAGGGCAGCTATTTTCCACCTTTTTCATCTCACCAAAACTATTTTATAATTTTTGCTGCTCTGACAAAAAATAGGTATAATTTTGATTGATTTACCAAACAAACATAATAATAATGGTAATTACCTACGATTTTTGCTCCAAAGTGACTTTTTAAAATCAGGTGCCTATGCTTATACATAACAATTTCTGGCACCAAGAATTAACCAATCAGATGCAACCTATTATGCGATGTGACCAATAAGATGCAATTCTATTGTGTGACCTATATATTTATGGTTCAAGACAGGGCATTCACACCAGAGGGCTATTGTTTTGTTAGCTGTTGTCATTTTTTTATTTGATAGCCAAAGGGAAAAGAGGTCAGTGCCTCTGACTGAACAGTCAGGTATCACATGTTTTAAAAATTCTTGCAGCATACCAGTTAAAAATCGCTGATTTAGGAAATAAAAGAAAAGAAGTGATTCTCTAGGTTCTCACAAGTATGGGAAACAATGTGATGCCTCATTGGGAAAGGGCATCACACTGCCCCTTTCTTTTTCATTGAGAGAAACAAAATAAATAAACTTGCATCCTCACCATGGTTCAGCCAGCTAGTGACCTGCCAATGAATCCTTTCTGGTCCACTTTAACATGGACAGCTCCTTACCAGCAAATCATGATCTATGTTGCTCATTAAAAGCAGCTGAAATAGATAGGGAAGGTGCAGGCCATTTATCTTTATATATATATATAAAATGAATATTTCCTGGTAGGGACCATGGTAAGGATTAGTCTTCTCTGCCCTCCTGTTCAACGTGGGAGATAACTAGACAGCATCTCCAACAGTTTTCCAGATCTATACTCTCAAGCAACATGAGTCAGAGGGGAGCTCAAGGGGCAGTGGGACACATTTGTAAGGTGACCTGTGCCTATGGCAGTGGAAGGCCTTCTACCATCTCTTCCCAAGCCCCACCCCCTTCTTCGTGCTCTCTCAACTGGGTCTTTGCACACATGGCTCCCTCTACTTGGGATCATCTCTGCCCCTCACTCCTCGCCAGCCTTGCCTGACTAACTTCTACTTCTCCTCATAGGCCATGCCTTCTGCCAAGGAGCCCTCCCTGACTTGGCAAGGTTAGGTTAGTGCTGCTCTTCTGGCTCCTTCCACTGGAGTGACCAACCTTCCCTATTAGCCTGGGACTGAGAGGCTTCCTGGGATGTGAGATTTTTAGTGTTAAAATTAGGACAATCCCAGGCAAACTGGAACAGTCTCCTATTTCCCATGCTCTCTGTGCTTGCCTTCCCGGGACTAGGGTCTTCTATTACTATTGCCCATCTTCTTATAGCACTAGAGACTTATCAGTTTCCTGAGGATTTGGGGTTATTTATCTCTGTAATCCTGCTGCATACGCGAGCACAGGAATGGCACATGAAAAAAAAGCAAAAATCATAACTGGAATAGGTACTTATTGCTGAATGAATGAATGAGAAATTGACGTTTTTTTCCCTAATGGATCTATCATCCCTGTTTCTCTCAGCCTCCCCAGTCCCTCCTCAAATCCAGGCATGGATCCTGAGATTTGCTATAGCATCACCCCTGACAGCAACCTAACCAGCTAATCATACCTGGCAGAGACTGCTCTGTACACATCAGTGCACCTTTTTCCCCTGCCCCTAGTCACTGTTTACCTTCAGCTACTGGTAAAAGAGACAAAGACCTTAGAAACATTTGTTACTGTTGATTTCTTTGGCTACCATTAATGGAAAGCTCTATGTCAAACACTATGTTAGGCCCTTTCATTCATTTTCAGATTTACTATTTAAAATATATCTATGAGAGGGTATGGGGTTGTAATCTGTCTGTGAAGAATTACTGCTATCATTTTCCACCATTACTGCCACCATGAGGACCCTGTGGCTTGGAAGAGTAACTTGCTCAAGGTCCCAGTTGGTCCCAAGTCAACATCTGGGCTTCATCACCTAGGTTTTAATTATTACCCTATACTACCAGAGCTTCCTGCTATGTTAGAGGGAGACAAACTAGAGAAAGCTTTGTTATCTAGCTCTCAGCACAGCAAACTGAGGCAAGGGTCACGCACTGTGCTGTTTCATCCCTTGCCTGTCACCAATGGTGAGCTTGACCCTTCTGGGGAAGAGGAAGCACGGCTCAGAAGTATGTGTCCAGTGGTTTTATGAGAGAGCAGAATGAATAGCTGATACAACAGGAAGATATTGAACCCCTTTATGTGATAAATGAGAAGCCAAGGTCAAGAAAGGATAGCACTCTTGTCCAGGGTAACACAGCCAGACATTGGCAACCTCAGGCCTGGAAGGAACCCTGATCCTCTGACTTCCTATCCATGGTCACTCCCACTGTCTTCCCGTACTCTGTGACTATTAAAGACAGACAAGGCTCTCTTTACCACATACCATGGGTTTTAAAGCTGCTGTTTCTGCTGTCCTCTTTTCCCAATCTGAACACTTTTTCTTTCTTTTTAACATTTGAGGGAAAATGTGTGATGGTTAATAGCATTTGAATTTCACAGTGTCACTGCAACATGTAATAAATACTTTTTCATTACTTATTTCCAAAATGCTTAGGGGCCATGGAAAACTAAAGGCTTTTCCGTTCTTTCTGATGCAGCTCTAACAAGTTTACTCCAGTTACTGGTGGGAGGGGATGGGGGAACTCAGCTAGACTTGGTGCTGTAACCTTCTCAGTACCCTTTCTCCATGATTGTGCTAGAACCGTATGTGACTGGCAGCTTTGTTTTAGCTCAATCCCTGCGGCCCTGACAATCACTGGCAGGTTTTCAGAAACACCTATCCAGACACCAGGACCCGCTGAATGAGCTAAGGGGAAAACTGGACCAAGAGTCCACAGTGTCCCACAGTGTCCACAGTAATCAGAAAATTTTGTCACAGGATAATGGCTGCAGAAAGCACTTCACGTTCAAAGCCAGTTGGGGAAACAAATTTTGGGGATATACTTAGGTTTTTTTTAAACTGTGGCTAAAAAGACCAGGAATATAAAGTCTCTACATACCACCCCCACCACCCTCCATACCTGCAACCCAGGAATGCTGCTTGTACTAAAAAGGCATCTTCCAAGAGGACCTCTGAACTTAAAACAAATGCCATTTAATTTGCCATTCATTAGGGGTGTATCTGGATTGATTTATTGTGCCCTTCTGACCCCAAGTCTTTGGAACAGCATTCCTTCACGATTAAACAGGGAAAGGATTCAGGCAGGACTTTCAGGGATAAGCATAGAAGGCTACAACAATACTTCAAATTGCTCCGTATCAAGTAACCCAAAGGAAATGCTCAACCCAATTCAGCATTGAATGCACGTGAGCCAGACAAGAATTTGCAAGTTTTTTGACCCAGGTTTCCCGAGCCTTTCCTAAGGGATGTGGCTAGCACAGACCACTATTATCCAGATTATGAGCTTTTGAGTACTTCCACATTCAGGATATTCTGAGAATGCCTAACCGCATACAATTGATCACAGAAACTGAAATCCCTTTTGATCCCAAGGAAGTCAGCTTTTCCTGGTAAGTGCACAGCAGGAGAGAGAGAGAGAAAGAGAAAGAGAGAGAGAGAGAGAGAGAGACGGAGGGAGAGGAGAGAAGAAAAGAAAGAGAAAGGAGAAAAGGGGGGTACAGCAGGAAAAATAAATTCCTACTGGCAGCTCAATAGGCCAGTGGTAATCAGAAAATGAGAAAAACCTTGTAAAGCACTAAGAGTGAGACTGGAGAATTACCCTTTAGAAATGAGATCAACAGCCTCTCTGGTGGGTGGCACAAGCATAATTACAGCAATTAAGAGGAAAGAATACAGTCCCTTTTTGCTCTTAATGTGTAAACAAACAATTCAGGGACTTGTAAGCCAATAGAATTGGTACAGAGTTTAATTCTATCTACTACTGTGGCTCTCCTTGCTTTAATTGGCTTCTAGGAAAATTTTAAGGGCTGAGGACTTTGTGGCTGCAGTTGTAGTTAAAAGCACAGATTTACCTCCAGCCAGGGTGGGGGAGGGAGAACAGGAGTGCTTTGACTGGCTACCCAGCTCCCTAGGATCGGAGAGCCCCCTGGCTACCCCGTGAGACTGTGTGAGGCTTGAGGGATAGGGACTCAGGTTGAGGGTGCCCCATTGCTCCCCCACTTTCTATGAGGACCTGGATATTGTACATCCCCCTCCCCCAGGAGCAGCCACAATTTAACCTGACCTCTACTTCCTGCATTCCGCTCCCCTCTCTCTTCCTCCCACCCAAAGGGGCATGTGTTGTGTTGTCTAGCAAACATCCTAACCCAGTTTTGTTTTCCTGCAGAAGAAATAAGGAATCTGGGACAGTAGATTGGGCTGGCAAATTGCTCATGTTCTGTGGTTCGGAGGTGACTAGGAAGCCCTCAGATCCAGCCTCCTCAACCAGGGCTGACATCCTACCATCTGTGAGGGACTGGCTTCCCTAAGGATTGCTTAGGATTCATTAATGCAGCTAAATAAATGAATCCTTGGCTATTCACCATCAAACTCAGCTACTTGGAAGTGCTACTGTGAAAAGCAGCTTGATTGCAACAAGGCCTGAAAATTCTCTGGAGGATGACTTCCAACCTCTCCCTAAAGAATTTGCTGCATGCTTCATAGTCTAGCTGTAAGTCAGACCATCCTAAACATAGCTTCTGAACATAGCGACAACCTACCCAGCTATTTTCTCATGATGCAATAGCAAGCCACCAGACAGAAACTTAAATTTTATTGATCGAGGTTCATTTCTTCAGTTTAAGAATTGCCTTACAGGGCCCTTTCAAATGCAAATGATTTTGCTCCCATATTTTGGTATGCCTGCAGAATGAGGGGATCTTTTCTCAAGATGAGGCTGACAGGGGAAATGTTCCTCGCTAGGAGCTGGCAGACCTGAGCCCTCCCACCAGCTCTGTGGCTGTTTGGCCCAAGAACCGAGAGGCGGCCTGCCTAGGCTCTCCCACTACCTTGTACACCTTTGCCAGGATTCTCTGGCTGCTCCAGGCTGCCTTCCGTACTAGCTCTTTACAGGGCACTCTCACCACTCCCTCACACGCTCACAGAGCCCACCTGATGTGAAGGGGCTATAGCAACAGGGGGAGGCAGTGGAGACTGACAGACAGCTTTCTGGGTGGAGTTGAGAGCGAGGTCAGCACAGCCCACCAGGAGGATCGGCACAGCTGTTCTGTAGGACTGCCCCTGAGGGTCGTGGCAAGTGCCCCTTGCCCAGGAGTGGAAGAGCCCAGTGGAAGATTCTGCCTTGTAAACTCACTCTGAGGTCTGGTGCGGAGCTGAGTTAGTTCCCTGACCTCTGGAGCACACGGCAAGCTTTTGGCTTTATGTCAACTGGCACTTCATCAAGCAGAGGAATACCTAATACAAAGTGAAGGGACAAAACTATTTAGTGTCAGGCTTTTGCCAGATTGTCCCATTCTGAAGCATAGGTTTGAGTCAGGGTCAGAAAGAAAGAATAGCTGTTCAGTAGGAATAGTGCTCATGGGAGGTAGGAACTTGGGGTACAAGTCTTAGCTCTACCATCATTGCACTGTGAGATTGTGAACTTCTCAGAGTCTCTATTTCTGACGGCAAAGCTGGAGAAAAAAATCTTTAGCACCCATTAAAAACATAACCATTCCAAATGGTTTATGATAATTTTTCTGGGAAAATAATGCATAATCGAAATAACATGAGAGAATCAATGGGAAAATGTGCAAGTACACAAGAGTCTTCACATCTCCAACACTGTATAATGTCATATCACATCACAGAGAAGAAAATAGAAAGAATGATGTGTCTCAAGAGAGTTTAACAACGTCTCAAGCCTATTTGTCCCATGAATGCAAATGTTTACATTGTATAGCCAAAGTACCATATTAGGAAATGGCTTTTCTGCAAGGTTTTTTCAACTGGCTAATGGATGAATGGATCCAGAATGATAAGAAAAAATTTCATTTCCTTGATTCTTCAAAGTTTCCTTATGACTCTGAGTTCCCATCTTCTTAATGTGCAGGCAGAGTAGGGTGAATGAATAATGCTTGCCCTTCCTGGGAAAGTAGAAGCAGACACGGTCGTGGGACTCTGGCAATATCTGCGGCAGGTCTGGGCATCACAGGTTCCAGTCCAAGGAATGCTCAAGCCCCCCAGCTGGAGACACACAGTGGGAAAGAGGCCTCTTGCCACTGGCCTAATCAAGCTGTCCATCAGTGAATTGACTCTTACTTCCAAGTGACATTGCATTTTAGTGACTGTAAGCTATGAAGTAACTCAGCCAAATTAAGCTTCTTTTTCCCCCTAAATATTTCATTTTAAATACTTCATTTTAAAAATCTTCTGCTCATTCATTGGCTTACCCTCAATTCCAAATGACTTTGTTCTCTTGCACTGCCCACTTTTGGGCAGGAGGAAAGAAGAATTTTTCTCTTATAAAAGAGTATATATGGTGATAATTCATTAACAGTCCAGCGAGTTCAGTCAGATCAAGTGTATCTATTGTTACTTAGAGTTCATTTATTTGGAAAGCCCAGATTCACCTGGGCAGGCACTGTGCTGGGAGGGGAAGCTGGGGCCAGAGGTGCAGACATCTCTTCCTTGCCCTGAATATGCTCACTGCCTGTCACTTTTCATCTGGCTGCCTTAGATCCTTCCATCCCTCCAGGGCAGCAGGGTCTCATGTCCCTAGATGTGGGAGGGAAACGCTTTCAGCACTTGCAAACAAAGACACCTCATCAGGAGGGACTCTAAAGAACGTAAGGTTTTTACTCAAGACTGAGCTGATTCCCGGTTTACAAAAGCAGCACTGAGCTGGGGTCAAATGCTCAGTATTTTCTAATGGAAAAGAGAACATAAGAGTCAGAGGACCAGAAAGGTTAGGGGCAGTCAGACCATAACTGGCACAGCTTCTGGTCTCAGGGAGTCAACCTGGCAGTTCCCAGCACAGTCCTGAGCACGAGGCCTCTCAGGAGAACCACTGACGGAGCTCCATCCCAGCCACTGGTGCTGCTCAACAAATTGCCCTGACACTTGGTGGCTTAGAGATGGTTTTATTATCATCCTCCAGGGTTCTGGGCTCAGCTAGATGGTTGTTACACAGGCTCCCTTGTGCGGTTGCAGCTGAGCAGCTGCTGGGGCTGGAGTTGTCCCAGGGGCTGTCACTCAAGTCTGGGATTGAAGCTGGCCATGGTAGGACCTCAGCTGGGGGTGTCCACTGAGCACCGACACACGGCCTCTCCCTGTGGCCTGGGCTTGTGCACAGTGTGATGTCTGGGTTCCAAGAGGGACTGCCTCATGAGAGCCAGGTGGAAGTTGTATCACCTCTCATGACCTAGCCTCAGAAATCACTTCTGCCATGCACCATGAGTTAACTGGATTCATAAGGAGGGCGCAGAGACACCCTCTGTAGATATTTTTAACCTGCCACAGCTGAGCGGAGAAAGTCATTAGGCTATCATGAGATGACTATGACCAAATGAAGAATTTGTGTGGAATTGGTAAAACAAAACAACACAAAACAAAACCATGCCCTGACCCGTGTGGCTCAGTTGGTGGGGTGTTGCTCTGCAAGTGAAAGGTCGAGGGTTTGATTCCAGGCCAGAGCACCTGCCTGGGTTGCGGGTTCAGTATCTGGACAGGGTATGTTGGAGAGGCAACCGATCAATGTTTCTCTCCTTCTCTTTCTCCCTTTCTTCCCTGCCCTCTAAAAATAAATAAATAAAATCTTTTTTAAAAAAATAAACAAAACAAAAATATAAAAAACATGAAGCCACAAGCCTGGAGGAGGGATAGCAGATTTTAACAGGTTTTATCCATTGTCATAAATTCCAGCAGGTGGGACAATGGAATGAGCACTGGGCTAGGAACTGGAATATTTTCATTCCAACTCTACTATTTACATTGACTATTACTTGAACTTCGGCAAGTTACTTAACAGCTACAAACCAGAATTTCTTCATCTCTAAGAAAAGGATGATAATACTGCCTAACTTTTGTGGTTCATGGATATTTACAAGAAAGCAATGAGGTAAAGAATACAGAAAGACCTTGAAAACAATAATCACTAATTAATATAAGGTATTCTAAATATGGTAAGAACTTCAATTTTGCACTTCCTAGGCCCATTTTACTTATCTGTAATAGTGAGTTGCTAGTATAGTTTCATTTCTCAAAGTTGGAGACCTAAGGAAAATTCTAAGAGAAAAAAATTCTCATAGACTCCTGAAAATGTATCTGTGGGCCCTGATGTCTCCTCGGACCCCACTTTGACAAACATTAACTTAAGGAACCAAAGTCTTACTCCCTGAAATCTTTCAATTGTAAATCATTATAGTGAGCAAGAAGACAGCTTTTCCTTTATAACCAGTAAAATACATTTTTAATTATAATCAAAATGAAAAACCACAAAATTAAAAGACAACAACTATAGAGCTCTCTGACCCTGCAGAATACATCTGTGAACCTGGACCAGATGATCTTTAAGATGCTGTCTATTTCTCTGCGTGAGTCTCCGGTTCTGTGGGGTGATTCACAGAGCCAGATCCTCCAGTGAGGAGAGAAGAGATGGATGTGTCACAGACCTTTCAATCTTTAAGGCGTTTTGCATATAGGATGTATTCAGTCATTTTTGATCAAGTGGACAAAGGTAGTGGAAATTATACACAGGACAATAATTTCACATTGGAATCCCATCTTTTCTGCCAAGGCAGTGCTCTCATGGTGACTTTCCCACCCACCCCTTCAGTGAAGGATGCCAGCAGCCTTGGCAGTGATGGACCTGACTATTAATTGACTGTTTCAGGATCTAATTAGCTTAATGTCTGAAAGGTACTTGCTTCTAATGAAACTGACAATGGTAGAAAGTAGTTTAAACAAAACTGATTGGGGGTAGAATTCAAAATGCAAAATCCTGCTCTTGGTCTTCAGGTTCTACATGCTCTGGGCTCTTTCTGTCTCTCAAACCTGGTCTGAGCCATTTTCCTTCACCCCTGCTGTTCCCTCTGTCTGCAACACTATTCCCTCAACCCTTTGTCTGGATATCTCTTCTCTATCCTCCAGTCCCTGTTTCAGTGCCTCTTCCTTCGCACTTACCGGAGCTCCCCCTTCTTAGTCCCTCTTAGCACCTGTGTCTTTCATTTACACACCTATTTATCTTAGTTTTTGAGTTTGTTCGATTTCTGTCTTTCCCACTAGACTGTAATCTTCATGAGGGCAGGAACAATGTCTATTTTGCACATAACTGTCTCCCTAACACCTAGTACAATACCTGGCATAAGAAGGCATTTAAAATGAACATTTGGTGCATACCTGAATGAAACAAGCAAACAAGGTTATTTTCTTCTAAGCATTTTGTGTGGGTTCAGCCCCGTGTTACCCTCAAGCAATTGATATGTTTCTCAGTCGATTGAACAGGAAAAAAAATTTCCCCCAAACCTAGGACTTCTCTTTTGAAACCAGCTGCCCAGCCCCTGCTGCCTGTCAAACATAGCTACATAAGCCAGATTGACTAAAACCAGATCTACACCAGGGCCCTGTTTCACACCATTTCCAATAGGATATGAATCAGACAAGATACTATCAACCAAGCATTCAGTCAGGAAACAGGACCACGGTAAACCTTCCAGGGCGACCTGCCTTCCACAGCCAGAATCCAGCCCTCTTGACAGCATCTATTATAATGCTGAGGAATGGAACACACTTAAACCCCACAAAATGTGCTTTGGAGCCAGGAGGCGGGCAGCCTTGGGAAGTGTGCTTAGTGTGGAAATTCCCTTCAAGCTTTTCAAGCAGCTCAAAACCATGAGGTAAGGAGGGACTTCAAAACTCCAAAGAGAAATTCCACTTTCCTTTTCCTCGCCTCCGATCTTTCCATTCCAAACACAGCCCTGCTGGTTTGAGCCACTTCATGAATGTGGGATTGTTAGGGCTGGTCCAGAGATTCGCCATTATTTTTCTTAGGTTAAAAAAAAATGCACACACACACACATAATTTGGCATACATGTTCTCTTTCATTTGCCCTGAAGAAATCAATATCCCAGTCTGGGGTTACCAGCTGTGGTTCACATATACCCTGAGGCATAGCTGCTTTATTTTATAGATGCCGACATTGTTCTCTGAAGCCTGAAACCCCCTCTCTGGTCTGAGCCCAAAGATGGGCTGATTATGCAGTCAATGCTTAGACGAGGTCCTTCCTTAGGAGAAGTTACAAAAACTTACCATAGGAACCCATCTTCCACCTCCACTCACTTTTCTCAGGGTACCTGAAGCCCTTCCTACATAGGCAGAATGCCATCTGTTTGTTTTATAAATTCAAGGAAATGGAATTCTAATTTGTTACTGGCTTCACCACTAGTTCCACAGTTCAGAGGGAAGTTGCTTTCCCTCAAAGCCTCAATTCCTTTCTCTGTGAAACGAAAACCCTAATTGTGTCTACTCCACAGAGCTATCAGAGGATTAAAAAACATACTGCAAATGTAGCACTCAGCGGACTGCTACTCATAATTTGGTAGATTAAAGATGGGCACAAATTTTTTTGCTATCCCTTCCACTGAGAGGTAGGCTAGAATTCCTCTGTCTTTGGATACGAGCTGGTTTTAGTGACTTGCTTAATAATTAGAATGTGGTGGAATTGACTTCCTGAGACTTCCAAGTTTAGATCATAAGAAACCTTCCAGCTTCTGGCTAGTTCCTTGGAAGACTCCTGTAGGAATCAGCTGCCATGCAAGAAGTCCAACTACCCTGAGACTGACCACCAGGCTTCGAGGAAGCTCAAGCTAGCCACACGTGGAGACTCTTTGGAGACAGAGGCCTGGCCAGCCCCAGCTGCTCCAGTTCACCAGGCATGTAAGTGAAGAACATTCATGTCAAGTCCAGAAGATATAACTTGGAGGAGAACCAAGGAACGAGGGCAACTTCCAGAACCAAGTCCCCAGACACATGACCCTAAGCAAGCCAGTCATTCTGAGACCCTGACCAATGTGGAACAGAGACAAAAGCTGTGGAGCTGCCCCTTTAGTGCCCTGCCCAGATCCTGACTAGAAAAATTGCATTCACACTACTCACTGAGTTTTGAGTGGTTTTTATGCAAAAACAGAAAATCAGAACACGCAGTAAACTCCCCAAAAAGTGTTTATTACTTGATAAAAACATTGTTATTCCCCTGGCTGTGTGGCTCAAGTTGGCTGGAGCATTGTCTCATACACCAAAAGGTCACTAGTTCGATTTCTGGTCAGGGCACATACCTAGGTTGCAAGTTCGATCCCCGGTCACAGCACGTACAGGAGGCAAATGATCAATATTTCTCTCACACATCAGTGTTTCTTTCTTATTCTTCCCCTCTCTCAAAAAACAAAATTATTATTGGCATTTGGAAGAAAAATGTCACAAGTGCTCCCTAAATTCTGAGCTTCACTACCTGCAGCACACATGCTTCTTGAGGGCCAATGGTGCTAGAAAGATTACAGAGCAGCAGGAGAGCACGCACACCCTGTGCCCTCCAGTGCTCTGCCCAGCTGTCAGGCTTCACAGGCACCCAGCAAATGTCTTTTTCATGAATGAACGGCGGACATCGTACATCTTTTTAGGACATCAGTTCTACTCCAGGATTCTCTTTCCTCCTAACAGATTTTATTATAGAATGCAATACAAAAGTCTTTAAATTTTTAAGATAAAACATGAGACTTTCAAAACAACTATACCTTGGATTGATTATTAATGTTCTGAAGCCACTCCTTTAGGTATGAATTCCCCTTTCTCTGCCACTAGGAGTAATACTTTATTCACTTAACAAATACGTGAGTGCCTACTTTGTGCCAGGCACTGTTGCAGGTACTGGAGATATAGTCGTGAGCAAACAAAAATTACCTGCCTCTTGGGGCTAACATTCTGGTTCGGGAGGGAGCAGTGAACAAAAAATCGAGTGTGCCTTTCTGTGCTGTGAAGAAAAGGAGAGAAAGGTAAGGGGCATAAGAAGTGCTAAGAAGGGGTAAATGTTGCTCTTGTTAAAAGGATGGAGAGCAAAAACCTCACAGGTAAGATGACATTTGAGCAGAGACTAAAGTTAGATGGGAGTGAGTCATGTGTGTGGCTATGTGAGGGGAGACTGTGCCAGGCAGAGCGAACAGCTCATGTAAAGGCTTGTTCAAAGAACAAGCAGGAGAGCAATGTGCCTAAGTGACAAGCATCTCCAGGAGAGTGGTAGGGGATATTGTCAGAGAGGTGACTGAGGACTGGAGGCAGACCCTGGGGCACCTTAAGGACCATGGCACAGATTTGGATTATTGTTCCGAGAGAAGTGGGGTACCACTCGAGGGTTCTGGGCATAGAAATGATGTGATTTGAATTTTCATTTTAAAGCAATCCCTCTGACTGCAAGGTGGAATTAGGTCATGGGAGGTGGGCAAGAACAGAAGCGAGAAGACCAGTTGGGATGCTTCTGCAAAAGGAGAGATGAGATGATGCCGACTGACTTGGTGGGAAAGTTGAGGAGCAAAGCTCTGGACAATGAGAGCCACCACTCTGACTCCGGCACGGTGAAAGCAAGCGGGGGAGTCTCTTTGTCTCTGACACACCCATCTCCTCGGAGTCTTAACGATGGAGAAGCAGCAACACTGTAGACATTTCTGGTCCCTTTGCTGGTCCGGGCAGAACTACGTAGCACGCACATACATCTCCCTTTTCTCACATTTTCAAGTTAGATCCTGGTGTGATTGATTTTTTAAAAATCTTCACGTGAGGATGTGCTTATTGATTTTAGAGAGAAGAAGGGAGAAACAGAGAGAAACATCAGTGTGAGAGAGAACCATCGACCCATTGTCCCTCCACCCCGCCCCCATACACACCCCAACCAGGGACCAAACCTGCAACCTAAGCATGTGCCCTGACTGGGTATCAAACCCCAAACCGTTTGGTGTGTGGGGTGTTGCTCCAACCAACCGAAATGCCCAGGCAGGGCGTGACTGATGTTTTTAAGCGGCCAGTCAAGCACCGCTCATGTGGCAGGGAGGGCAGTCCCCTCAAAAGTCACCCCAGCAGGCTATGTTGTCTTTCCAGCTATGTTGCTATTGCTCAAAACATATTTCATAGGTGTATACTTGTACACATTTATTTTTAATTATAGTTGGTATGCAATATTATATTAGTTTCAGGTGTACAACATAATGACTCAACATTTATATATCTTACAAAGTGATCACCACAATAAGCCTAGTAACCATCTGTCGTTGGACATGGTTATTATAATGTTATTGACTTTATTCCCTATGCTGTACATTGCATACCCATAACTTATTTCATAAGTGGAAGTTTGTATTCTTAATCTCCTTCTCCTTTTCTGCCCATCCCCCTACCTCTTGCCCCCAACTCATGTTTCAGTAAAAATTGGCCTACTGTTAACATCCCAGATTGTAAATCGATGCAATTTTAGGTTTTGTCACCTTTAGTGATATATACACTTTTGAAATTGCCTTCAGGACTGATACCTGAGCCTCAAAAGAAAGTTAGTCTCATTACTATTCAAATGACACCTTTTTACTAAAAAAATACAATTCCACAGCTTCGTCACTTATCTCCCTTCT
>VMDR010020636.1:0-17421 GCA_007922815.1 Macrotus californicus | reverse complement strand
TGAAGGTCTTACTCAGCAAGGAAAGTAAAGGTGGACGAGCTGAAAAGAGAGGGGGGAAACCACCTTCTTTGCAGATTGTGTAATTATGTACATAGGAAATCTAAAAACAGTGTCAATAATAAATTACATATTTGTTAGAAATAAATTATTAGATATTGAAATAAAATACATGGACAATAGTGTAAAAATTAGGATCCAGGGATACATTTAACAATGAACAAAATTTCTGCACTGATAACTAAAAAAATTACCAAGATAATTTAAAATACCTAAATATATGAAAGGGCATACCATTTTTAAGGATTAGAAGACTTGCTAGTGTTAAAATGTGAATCCAGTCTAAAATTAGGTAAGGTTCAATGAAATCCAGTTCAAATTCCAGATATTTTTTTGTGAAAATTAACAACCCAATTCTAAAATTTATATGGAAGTGTAAATGACCAAAATTAGCAAAGGTAATCTAAAGATGAAGAAGAAAGAGGTTTTATATAGGCATTTATTAAGACTACACTAATTAAAATAGTATTATTGCGAAGACAGACAAATGGAAAGAATAGAATCCAGAGACAAATTCACATAAATAGGGATTTACAAAAAGTGTGCTACTTCAGTACAAGATTCTTTTTTTAAAAAAGCCCTAAATCAACTTTATATCCCTAAAACTAAACTTCTTAGATGACATAGAAGAGGCATTCTATATTTTTTTCATTTAAACTTGCAGTTAGGCAGTTTTCTTACATAGAATACAAAGAACACTAGCCATTGGAGAAAAGATTTATTAAGCGAATCACATTAAATTTCATCAGATGCCGTCATTCAGACAGTGAAGAGACTAGTGAGAGAGTGGAAGAAGATATTTGCTCTAATTATATCATATAATTATAAAAACTCCTATTTTGTATATCAATAGGAAAAAATAGACAACATAATATAAATGAGCAATAATTTGAACAAGTATTTTATGAAAAAGGGTATCTAAAGATCGATAAACCTGTGGAAAGAAGTTCAACACCATTAGGCATCTGGGAAATGCACGTAGAGCCGGAGATACCACTGCATCGTCACAAGAGCGACTCAGCTAAACCCAAACCAAAATACTCCAGAGGACCTAAGACAAATGAGATGTGCATGCACCAAAACATGTACAAGAATGTTCATAACAAGCCCAAGTTGGGGATAAATCCAAATGTTCATTAAAAATGAAAGGACCAATAAATTGTGATACACTAATACAAATGGAATACTATACAGCAATGAGAATGAGTGAATGACAGCTGTCTGCAATAATATGGCTGAATCTCACCGATAAAAGATCACACGAAAGAAGACAGACACAGATGAATGCACATCATGTCACACATTTATGAAAAGCAAAAAGCAAGCACACTGATCTTTGGTAGTAGGTTCCAGAGCTCCTTTGCTGTGCCGTGGAAATGGGGTACGTTGTGACTAGAAGGGGATATGAAGGAGGCTTTCGGTCTGCTGGTGATAGTCTGTATCTGGATTACATGGGGGTTATGTTTCTTCTGTAAAGTTCATTAAAATGTTTATTTCAGATTTGCATACTTGATGGTATGTACGCTACACTGCAATAAGAGTAAAGCAAAACTGTTGTTTTCTAACTAGAATGTGGGCCTGTATTTCCGACGACCTCCTACACTACTGATCAGCCATATCACTCTTTGCCTCAGACATACTTTTTATTAAATATGCGTATCCTGAGGAATGTAGTGAATACCTAATTTTCTTCTGACAGGGCAGCCAGGGCAGAAAAGAGTGTTGGAATGCCAGGTTCTGCCAAGGCTGGTAGCAGACCGTGAGATACTTGGATCGGTGTGAATGGGGTTTGTCAGCCAGTTGGTTGAGAGTATCTATTGATAATTCTGCTGTTGCTTCCTGTTCAGCTGAACAACGCTGACGCAGAGGACCTAATAATAAGTGTATTTGTAAACATGCCAGAGGCGGGCAACAGCGCAAGCAAGACAATTAAGCAGGTTTTTAAAATACAGGGTTGACAATAGCTTGAGGTGCCTTCTAGGGATACGCTTGCAGGTGGAGAAAGAGAGGGTAAAGATCAGTCTGCGCCCAGGACTGGCAGAAGCCCTCAGACAGATAAACATCCCTGCAAACAGGGAGATAGGCTACAGTGCTGTGGTTAGTACCCAGAAGAAACAATGTTCAAAGGCATGTGATGACTTCGGGGAAGCTGAAGTGAATGGATAATCCATTCATTCATTCCACAAATATTTATTCAGTGTCTGCTCTGGAACAAGGACTATTTTAGGCACTGTTAATGATTGAACAAATGCCAGGTAGGGACCACAACCTCACAGGGGTAAAATGACACAGAAGGTCCTGATTGACTTCGTATTCCCATTTCCAGTAATGCATTTCCTGTGCCAATCAGGGTATATCTATATTTATGTTAAACAGCATAGTCTTTGTTTGTAAACATATTGCTGACTTGTACAGAAGATACAGTAAAGGAATGAGGGAGTCTTGATAGATTTATCCACATTCTTATCTGGTCCCTCTGTAGGGGACACTATGCATTTGTAAAAAATTTGGACAATAGATAGTGGCCTTGAGTTATAGTAAAATGCATCAGATTCTAAGTGACCCGTACCAGTGCCAACTGAATGCAGGATTTGCCTATAAAACACAAAATGAGTTAGTCAACAATTCTGTGTTAAATGGCCTTTTTTGGAATCTTTACATTTGAGGTTTTTTGTTGTTTTTTTTTTCAAGATTTTATTTCCCTCCCCCTGCTAGGAGACTTATGAAACTGAAATGTCAAGTGAGGGTTGCTTTATATCATGTTCTGTCAATCAAAGGAAGGGAGGCTTTATGCATCTGTTGCTAGTATATTGGCACTTTTGAAGAGTGTTTCGGTGGGAGCGAGAATAAATAAAGATCCTTCAGGCACTTTCTCATTTATGGATGAGGAATCAAAGCAGTCTGAAACTTCATTTTCAGCCTGATACCCTGAAGATTGTTGGCTGATAATTCTTGATGGAACAGCTTATCTTGGAGGATTAAGGAGAACATGGCCTTCCTATTACTTCTGGCTTCAGCCTATTCAGCTGGGTAGACTTTGTCACACAGTATCTGGGCCTTTACATATGTCACTAATCTTATCTATATCTTTTCAGCTCCTTCTGTTGGAGCTGTGGTTTCCCAAGCCTAAACCTCCCATTTCTTCATTATACCATCTGTGAAGGCATTAGCCTTCACTAACAGCCTTTCTACACCATGTAATTCAGTAATGGCGAGTTTTGCAAGCATGCTGCTTTCATGAGCAGGTTGGGGAAGCATTTTATCCCAAATCTTAAGACTCTCTCATCAGTTATATTAAAAAGCTCCCTGAAGTCCCCAAACACACTCATTTTTCCCCCTTTCCTCAAATCCTCTTAACAAAATGAAATAATCTCCACAATACATTATCTTTGCAGCTGTTAAAAGATAAGGGTGCCTCCCTTGTGCACCAGTGTGTCTGTGCCAGGCTGTCACTCCCTTCCCACAGGTATGAGACAGTCATTCTCCCATGGAACAAATACTGAATCCCTCGTGTGTGCAAGACATGATTTCAAAACTGACTCTGTCCTCAAGATGGCTGCAATCTGGTGGGGGAAACGTGAACACACAAATAACTAGGATGCAAGATAAAAATCACACAGACCCAAGGAAGGTACATGAAGTGCTTGGGGAGTTTATAAAGGGCAGATAAGTGAGAGGAAGAAGCTAAGAGAGTTAGGTAAAGGAGGTGGCATTTAAAAACAACAAAGGTCTGAAATGTTTCAATGGGGTTTGGAAATAATTCCAATGTTTATTTTTCAGTTACTTTCAGAATAAGGGGTATAATTCAAAAGTGGTTATTGTGTTAATGACTGAGGTTGTAAAAGAGCTGTATCAAAGACTGCTTTTGGCCCATAAAATATTTATATTCCTCTTGCTTTCAAATTAACCTCACATTTATCTGGGCATATTTCTCTCTGAATGTAGACCACATTGTCGGTTTCCCTTGCAGCTATGTGTGGCCACTTGGCTGAGTTCTCATACCAGTGAGATGCAAGTAAGTGCAGGAAATCTTTAAAGGCAGAGGGTGAGTGCTTCTTTTCTTCTGCCCCTCTGGTTCTTGGAATGTGGATATGATGGCTGGATCTCCAGCAGCCATTTGGAACATGAGGATGAAGGTCACATCCTGAGGGTGGTAGACTGAGAAGATGGAAGTGGCCTGGGTCTCTGACCATGGAGGCTCTGCCCTGCTGATCCACAGTCTGTTTTTACACAAGAGAGAAGTAGATTTCTGTCTTATTTTAAGGATGATTTTTTTTTTTTTTTAGTATCAGTTTATCCTAATCAAAATAGTCTATACCCACTCCTAAAGTCTGGGTCTTATAAGCACCTATCATGTAAATGATACCTGATAAGGTTTCTTTCTAGTTTTACCATAAAGCATTAAAATGACATGATGCATCAGCCACAAAATATTTAAGTGCTTGCAATGTTCAGGGCACTTTTCTAGGCAAAAAGAACAAAAACCATGGGGGCTGATCCTGGCCTCATGAAACTTAGATTCTACTTGGTGGTTTAAAACATGCTTGCTAAAGGAGAGTTACTCAAATGCAGGTATGAAACACAGAACCTAAGGAGGAGTACAACCCATAACATCACGGGGTTGAGAGGAGGCAGAAAACACTTGAGGCTGGGGAGGTAGGGCCGCCGGAGAAAATGGAGGGCACCCAGTTGGCATTGGATTTCAGATTTAAAAAAGAATAATTTTTAGTATATTTTACATATTTATTTACATATGCTGAATATATTCACAAGGTAAATATATTCAGTATACATACTCTAAATATCACATTGGGCATGTTTATATTTAAAAATATTTGCTTGTTTAAAAATTCAAATCCAAAATTTCAACAAAAGTCTAAATTTGAATTGTCTAGAATATTGCATGAGATATACTGTACATTATTATTTTTCTGAAGTTCAGATTTAATCAGAGCATACTGTATTTTAACTTGCCTAATCTGGCAACCCTTAGTTTCTAGCTTCTGTGCTGTCTTCCCAGAAGAGGTGGGGACTGCAGTGGAATCAATGGGGAGCCAGGGACAGGACCATGCTCTTCAAAGTATGGTGCACTGCCCCAGGCCAGAGCCCAGGCCAGGGCGTCAGTGAAACCTGATCCCATTTTCCTCCAAAGGCAAATTTACTCAAAAAAAAAAAGAAAAGAAAATGTAAAATAATATTATTCCCTACATTGAGTAGGATACAAAATTTGCATAAAATTTAATATAAAGCAGGGCTTCTCAACCTCAACACTTCTGACTTTTTGGGTGGGTGGGTAATTCCTTGTTGCAGGGAGCTGTCCTGTACACAGCGTGGTGTTTAGTACATTCTTGGCCTCTACCCACTAGATGCACGCTCTTCACAACTGTGACAACCAAAAATGTTTCCAGAAGTTGCCAAATGTCCTCTGGGAGTGCGGGTCAAAGTCACACTGGGTTGAAAACCACTGACACTTCCAAAAAATTTTGTGGTTGTGATGGACCACTGGGGGCATTGTCTCCAAAGTGCCAATGATACCTATTTGGTCTCCTGATCGCTGAGGTTCTTCTGTGTACAATTTTCACATATACTCAAAAAGGGCATTTCTAATGGACAGAGAGGGAAGCACCTGAATGCCAATTTAAGTCAGGACGTTACTTTTCTTTCTAATTTATTAGTTTTTTTCCTCTAATTTTCCGGACTGTACACTCCTTGAGGCAAGCACAATTCATTTCCCAGAGCACCTAACACCTAGCACATGACCGATACTCCCTCAGTGTGAACTGAATTATAGAATAAGTTTTTAGCTTCTGTTTTGAAAATCCTGGAGATCAATGAATGAGAGAGGGAGGGAGAACAGCCTTTAAAATGACCTCAGGTAAATTGCTAGGTGTGGGCAGCACAGTCAATATTAGCAACATAGAGGATTAATTTCAGCAGTAGGACTTTAACATTAAGCAACCTTGCAAATAGATTCCCCAGACACTTGCTGTTTGGAGCCGCAGACAGTGTCTGCTTATTTCCACAAGGAAATTTCTTGCCTCTCTCCACCTAGTGAGGAGCAATCTTCCCTCTAAGCCTTGTGCCACTGTGGCCTCACCAGCCCTCAATTACCACAGCCTAAGGCCTCTGTTTGTAATATGCTGCCCACTCTGCTCACCGGGCAATGAACACACCTCAAATGAAAATAAGCCTCTAGGTCAGTGCAGCATGCTGATAAGAAAACAGCCAAGCTTGCAGCTCCAGGGCTGCACAACCAATTCCTACACAGTGACAGGAGAATCCAAGAGAAGGATGATGTTTATAAGAAGTGAGGAGATCCACGCAGGAGCAACTTGAGTGGAGAAGAAAGATTAAGCCACTGTGTGTGCACTTACTCGTGAGTGTGTGCATATATGTGTATACGTAGAACTGTTCTCACATTGAGAGACCTGTGCAGCCACTAGATATTTTTCCCTTAGACCTAGTTTAGTTAAGAGCTGTTCCCATAAAGGTCATGGGCATCGAGAATGGATTTCACAGGCATGAGATGTTGTGCCTGAAAGCAGTTCCCTGGGCTTGAATGGTTCTCTCAGTCTTTCCTCCTTTCTGTTTGTTTCTCAAGCCTATCCCCATGCTTATTTTCAGCTCCTTCTTTGGCCATCCTCTCTCTCTTTTAGGCAGGCTGACAGGATGTTTTTGCTGGCCTGAACCGCTGTAGCCTCATGTCCTTGGTTCTTGCTGTCTTCAATTCCTCAGCGGCTGTGACACTGAGAGCAGGTCCTTGGGAATGGGGAACATCAGACAATACCTTCTCAGAACCACTGAAATTAGGGAAGACAGATACCTGGCTCTCTTTATGTCCCAGACCCAGAGTAAACACTGCTCACAATTTTCCCAAACAACAATTTCTTGACCAACCAGTCCAATACAGTTAGAGTTGGCACCCAAGATCAAACTTCTTTGTAATCTCTGTTTGAGGTCACAGGAAATGGGGAGGAGTGGGGAGAGGGGAAGAAGTCGCCAAGCATACGAGGGGTGGGTGGAACAAGGGGCTTCGAGCCTGAGGCTAAGAGGGCAAAGCATGTAGAAACCTCTAGCTATGAAGGAAGCAGATCTCAGAAATTGTCTGCAAATGAGCATATGTGATTCTTGATATGAATTTGGCTGTGTGAGTACTTGTTACCTGTGATGGGGATAAAACTATACAAAATGTTGGTAAAGGTGATAAACATTGACATGGTTATAAATAAGGGTAAATTAATAAAGAAAAGATAAATTGTGAAACTTTGGCTTTGCTACATACGATTAGTAATAACTATAGCCATGTATATGAACTGCTTACTGTCTTAGTCTTTTTACTGGCAGCATGACAAATAAGCATATTATTGATGGTGTAATAAATTAACTTTGTACATTTTATTTGATGACAACATTGAACTCACACAATGCATGATTTCAAAAATTAGAAACAAAAGGTGTTTATTGTTCTCTTTATTTTGCTAGAGATAAAGCTTTGCTTACCTATCTTACTGGGGTATTACCATCTGCTCAGAGAACGTGGCCACCAATTTACAAGTTAGAAGAGACTATAACACATTATAATACATCTCTCATAAAACTGGAGAACAGAAGATGAAAAACCTAATTTTCTGCAGTTGGAATCTAGCCTCCAATTGTTACTGGTGAAGTACCCACTATGAGTCTGTGTCCTCGTTTTTACTGAAATTTCTTTTAAATTTATTCAGATTTTCCTTGGTCCTTTCACAGTGGGGCACTGATAACATATTTTGGCTGACTCCCTGTGATGCAAAAACATCAGGTCTAGTTTTCCCCACTCCAGGAGGACACAACAGGACTGGGCGCTGTGGGAGAAAAGCAGGCACTGCTGCTGGCACCGCTTCAGTCTTTCCCACAGGGGCAATGAACAGTTAAGGTCATACGAGCTTCAGTTCAGGAACATTCCTCTTTCTTATTTCTATTTCTTTTTCTTTCTCTCTGATTCGGATTCTCATTTTCTTTTTCTTTTTCTTTTTAACTGGAAGTTTTCTTGAACTCTGTCTGCAAGGTCTAATATTTACATTCATCAATCAAGTATTCCCAATGTCTACTGATTTCAGACACGTGCCAGACATGGAAAGCACCATAGTGAATAAGATATGGTCCTGGCCTTCAGCAATGCTATGATCAAATTAGAAAATAGAAGTGTTTGTTGATACTGTCCATATTACATGGTATGTGGTAAAATAAAGGATTTTGCAGAAATTTCTTCCTACCCCAACTTGGTTTTTAGCTTGATTTCCCATCAAATGCTGCCTCTTCCATGAATGGACAGCTCCCCCAACAGTCGTCATTCCACTTCCTCTTCATTAATGGAGTCCTAACTTTGTTTGGACAAATATGCTTTACGATTATTATGGACTGAACGTTTGCATCCTCCTCAAATCTATTATGTTGAAACTTAAATTTCAGTGTGATGGTATTTGGAGGTAGTCCTTTGGGAAGTCGTGAGAATGGAGCCCTCGCAAATGGGACTAGGGCCCTTACGAGAAGAAACGCAACAGAGATGATTGCTCTCTACTCTCTATCATCTGAGGACACAGAAGAAGATAAACATCTGCAAACCAGGAAGAGGGTTCTCCCCAGACACTGGATCTGCTGGTGCCTTGATCTTGGACTTCTTAGCCTCCCCGACTGTGAGAAATAAATTTCTGCTATTTATGCCACTCAGTCTGTGATATTCTGTTATAGTACCCCAATGTGACTAAAGTAAATGAGCTGAGCCAATAATGACAACTGCATTCTCCTTTGCAGTGCAAAGGTGTGGCCATGTGGCCCAATTTTAACCAATGGGTTGTCTGCTGAAGAGCTTCTGAGAGAGCATTTGCTTCCTGACGAAAGATTACTGATATGGGGGAGAGTTTGTTGGTGAAGAGCCTTCCCCTTCTCTTATGCTGGGGATTCTATTAGGAGGACAAGATGCTTGGAGCCACAGCAGCAATCTTAGCACTATGAAGCATCAAACATAAACACAGAAAGCCAACATGCTGGGAATGGAGGTGTGAAAGGATGGAATGAGTCTGGCTCACTGATGACATGGTTAAACTTCTGAATGGGCTGTGGAATCTCCACATTCAGATATCTTGTTAACCATCCTATAAAATTCCTTATAGACCAAGCTGAAGTTAGCCAGCTTTTTGGGTTCCATGTAGCCCAGAGCACTCCAAACTAATAGAGTCTGTAATCCTCTTGGTAATGAACTTTAGTGACACGGTGTTGTTAATTAAATATTATCCAAACAAGTCAGCCACTTCATCAGTTTTGATTGCTCTGGAGGAAATCTCCAAACTATGCCCCATGAGCCCACTGCCTGTTTTTAGAAGATGTGTGACTTCAAAATTTTTTTAAATTTTTAAATAATTGAAATAAAAATAAAAGCAAGAACAATATTTTAGTGGTATGTGAAAATTATATGAAATTCAAATGTCAGTGTCCATCAGTCAAGTTTTATGTGAATTAAGCCACCCTCATTTATTTACATATGGTCCCTGGCTGCTTGCATGCAGAGTTGAGTATTTGAGGAAAACAGATGGGCTACAGAGCCTAAAATATTTACTCTCTGGCCCTTTACAAGAAAATTTGCAGATCGCTGCTCTGCCACACGATCCCCACTCAAGTCAGTGTGATCTTGACTGTGTTTTATGTACTGTCACTCTCTCTTCCCATGCACATGACCTTGTGGTTTCCTCAGCTGGAATTATCCTTTCCTCTAATCTCTCTAAAAATTTCACATTCGTTTATTATTATCTGGACTTCATAAAACCACTTTCACAAATCTTAGTTCATTGATTTTTACAAGAACTTCTTTGAGAAGTTAAAGCAGAGGTTTACTGCTATTTTATGGAACAGAAACTGATGCCAGAATGTAGTTCAGTGTGAAGGATTTTGGAGCCAGATTGATTTAACTCTTATGTTCAAAATTTCACTCAGTGGCTGTGTGACTTAATTTCCCCGAGCCTCAGATTTTCATCTTTCAAACATGGATAAATTACTAACGTGTTCTATGTTAAACCATTATGTGGCTTGCACAAGTTTCCAGGTCTAAAGAGAGCTAAGGCTAGGAGTTAGAATCCAGCTGATAATCTCGAGCTATCTACAAATTCGCAGTTGGCTCTGAGAAACAGCACTAGGAAGATAAATGTTTGTTCAAAGATGAATAGGAAAATATGTCAAAATTTCCATTTCTTAGACTGGAACTAATAAAGTAGTTAGGAAGTTAACCTACTTGCCTAGAAAAATAGCATCTTAAGAAAAAGAGAAAAAGGAGAGGAGAGAGGGAATATAGTGTTCTCTCTGATCCAAAGTGTACATGCCTCATATTAATCAATCAGTGGTCTTTCAAAATGGGGTGCATGCAAGACCCTCTCCACTTCCAACATTCCCTCTTATGCAGCATTCTAGTTAAAAATACTGCAAAATAAAAGACTCGATTCTTTCACTGAACTCCTTGGTTTTTTCTTGCCCAAACGACCTTTTTCTCAGCCACTGGCTCTCTCCTAACTCCCATAGCGTACTTTGAAATTGCATATTTCAATCACCTATATGTGCTAACCGAAGCTGAGTGATGAGTGTCTGGAAGGTTTGCACAAGGTTATTAAAAGTTTCTTAATCTGCCACCAACTTCTCTTTTAATATTGTTTGTAGATTTCCTAAAGCACAGAAATAAATTCCCTTGACCCTTTTACTCATTAACTTTGAGAGTGTGGCAGAAAATCAAAGGTACAAGGCTGTTAGGGTATTTGGTCCCTTTTAATAACCTCATGACTGTAGCATTGGAAAGATAAGGCTGCCTTGATCAAAAAGACTAGAAAAAGCAACTCCAGTAACACATACATCATTATGCAAATACTGGTTTTAAAATCACTGTCTCTCAATTCATTTTCCTAACAGTATCTTTTAATTAAGAGGAATTTTAATTAAAAAAAAAGGGATAGAGAAAATGGCAGCTTTAGAATGTCTTTATACTAGTAGGGGCTTTGAGTTGACAACCTGAGAGAGAGTGACAAAGGATGGGTTCATCTTAAAGTAGAGGTATAGCAAGCACAGAGTTTTTACTTAGATTTTTTTCTATTATATGAAGAAATAGGAAGAAGTGAATTTTCAGGCACAAGAATAGGGTTTCCAAACTCCACCATTCATTAAGTCATTTAATTTCTTTGGGATGTGATTTCCTCATTTATAAATGGAAAATAACAACACCCCAAATAAAAATAATATCCATCTTTGCTTGAAAGATACCTACTGCATACTTTAAAAATTCAATCCTAAGGCTTTGAGCTTCTGTTCACTTTTATAGGAAGAAAGTGAAGCTCAAAGAATTGAGCTATTGAGTCAAAGTTTATCTGGCCAGCAAGAGCTGGGGCCAACACACAAGCTCCTGGGCCTATTATACACCAGGGCTGCACTGAGGGTCTGGCGGAAAAAAAAAAACCCCAAACTGTGCTTTTCCAAACTGAAATTGCCAGCTTGTCAACCCTTTTTCAGAAGCACCCTCCAGAGGATTTTGCCTAGAATGTTCAAAGAGAAGGTGGTTCAAAAGGACGTTCTAAACACATTCATATTTGGGGGGCGGGTGAGAGAGGGAGGTCTGTGTGTTCTTTTCAATGTGTAAGTAATAAAGAATAAATAGAACATGTCCTTTTGGTTTGTTTAGTTTTCAAATCATTTCGGCGCAATTTGCAGTAGAAACTGCTTTCATTTTTAAGTGATCAAAGCAGTGCGTGATCCAGTCAGGTCAACAACTGCAACAAGCCAGAACAATGCAAACATGCCTAAGCTCCCTGTTTACTAAAGATGTCCACGGCAGATAATGATGTGCGCGGCCCAGGATATTTAAAGGAAAATAAATACATACCGAGGAAACCAGTTTGAAGATGACGTGGGGCCGGCGAACACCCGAAAGGAGCAGTTGTCACTTTACTCCGTTCGTTTTTTTTAAATTACACTTGAGTAGAGCAGTAGAAATTTATTCTTTCTTTTTTCCTTTCCTCCTCTGGAATTTCTCTTCTTTTTCCCCAAAGGGCAGTTTGCTGCTGAAGAACCTAATTTCCTTTGAGTCATGGTAGGCCTTTCATGGCCCTCGCAGGAAACTCCTGCACATTAACAAAACGCCCTGGCTTCTTACGGGTCCATTTGGGTGTCGGCAGGGCAATGGGACTCAGCCAAAAGGTTAAGCAAGCTCCAAGAGCTCAGCTCTAAGCATTTTATTTCTTAGTCACACCGAATCCACTGGTGGCTGCCCTGGGACAAGGATAATGGCTGCAGGGTGCTTGCTGGCCACGTACTAACAATGCTGCCCTGTGATGAGCACAAGTCAAAATTAACTTTGAGGGCACAGTATGATTTGGAATTTTTAATCCAACCTTTTCGAGCAGTTGCATTTTTGTGTTCTCACTTGTCCCTTTTAAAACTATTTCAGTGCACAGGGAGCCTATAATCATGGAAGGTTTAGACCTAAAAAGTCATGAGCAATTGCTTGCAGGGGTATCCAAGCTTTTGGCCTCTCTAGGCCACACTAGAAGAAGACTTGTCTTGAGCCACACATTAAATACATCGTGACACGTAGTCACAAAGAAAAATTGCATAATGTTTTAAGTAAATTTATAATTTTGTGTGGGGCCACCTTCATAGCCATCCTGGGCTGCATGCAGCCTGTAGGCTGCAGGTTGGACACCCCTGGTAGAGCCAGTGAGTATAAAAGGCCAGTATAATGCCTACCACACAGTAGGCCCTCAGCCAGTGGTCATCATTGTCATGATGGGTGACACTGGTCCCTTCTATTTACAGCAGAGGAACTGAGGCTGAGAAAGGTAAGTGGTTAACCAAGGTAACAGACTGATACTGTGTCTTCACAAGGATATCACATTCCCTACTATGTTTTTTACCTGTAAATTTTTTGTTTTAAAATTGTGCTCTGTAGATGTCATAAAGGAATCAGTTTGTGAGTGAATTTGCTGGGAAAGCTGAGTCAGAGGGACTATCACTGATCCCTATTCTTGACTGCTTTGAAACCTTGTTAGGGGTACCCATTAGCAAACACGTTTGAGAAGTAAGAGAGGACTGGCAGTTTAGACCACAGGGTCTGGAGTCCGATCTGATTCTCAATACTGCCACTTGCTGCTAGCTTGGTGACCTCTGGCAGGTTGTTAAACCTTTCTTGGTCTCTGATTCCTCCTGTGTAAAGTAGAAAAATAAAATGCATTACAGGGGTGGTGGGAGCATTAAGTGAGATAATACAGAGAGCACTTTACATACTATATGAAAAGCAGTAAAGTGCTAATCAATGGTAAGTGCCATTAGGATTAGTTCTGTTGTTATTTTAGTCATCATTGTAGAAAGACATTGGTGAAGGTGGGTTTTCCCAGGGTTTGGCCAGGTGAGTGCCAAGATCACTTCTCCACAGGGTATTTCACCTATAATCTAGTTCAGGGCATCCATTTATTCATGGCTGTCGGATTATCCAGTGACCAGCAGGAAACATTTCCAAATGTGTCCAAAGCAGTTAAACAAATGAAAACAAGACAGGAATCAAGAATATATAATTTGGTAAAACAATGGGCATGTAAGTGTCCAGAAATAGAAGGAATTGTTTTACACGTAGTTAGGGACAGATTGAGATGGTGAGTCCAGAGTTGGTGTCTCTGTTATTCAAGACTCTCTCTATTGAAAAGTTTCTGGTTTTTGTCTTTCTCAGAGGATGATGTGGTAGAATTTATTGGCTCATGTAATTGAGGAATCCAAGATTGAGGCATGACTGCTTCTCAGTGACCAGATGATTCTATTACATCCTGAACTCTTTCTTTACATCTCTCAGTTTATTTTACTCTGTATATTGGTTTCTGTTTTATGCATCCTGTTTATAGAAGCTCAGGCTTACATGCTCATAGCCCCAAGTCCAGCAGAAATAAAGAGGGTCTGTCTCCTGCAAAATCCTGGCATTGGTTTGTCTCTGACTGGGGCATGTGCCTATTGCTGATCCATTTACTGAGGTTCAGGAAAACCAAGCCTGTCATCTACCAGGTATATGTTTCCTGCCTACACCTAGAGCCAGATATGGTATTGGCCCACATGGACCAAGCGTGTAAGAAATGTGCTTCTGCAAGGAAAATGTTGGTCCTGTCCTCAAAGCTGTTTTCTAGACAGACAAAAATAACACATGTCCACTCCAGCATCCAAATTGGGGGAAGATGTATTTTGTGGGTATATCCCAAATGGGTACCGTGTCTACATATTTTGTTTCCATTCATAGTCATCCTTCCATCTTTAAATAAGTGAGATCTTTCATTTTCCTACCTCTAGAGGACCTTAATCTTTCCAATTGTCAGGAATCTGACCATTAAACATCCATATCTCATGCTGTCTTCATTATATATAATGTTAGAGCTTGAGGGAGCCCCCCAAATAGTAACCTTCCCTACCCAAGTTTAGAATAAACTGAGAGAGATTCAGGATTCAATGAGAAGGAGGTGAAAATTTCCCTTCTTTTAAATTGATAAGATTTAGGGAATGCGGATAGATGGGCTTGCTATTGCTCCCCTGAATTGAATGAGGACTCCCAAACTGCAGGTCTGCCCTGTGGGTGGCAGAACCCGCCCCACTAAACATACCCTATGGGCCAGTGTAATCTAATGGAAATGTGTGTTCATGGTAAGCAGGGAAACCAGGGAAAGAAAAAGAAAGGGCAAGGGCCTGACTTAAGAATCCTCACTCCCTCCTAAATTTAACACTAGTCGAACTCACTCTTAGAGCAGGGTACTCAGGCTGAACACAATCAACATGTTGGGCCAGATAATTCTCTGTTATACGGCAGTGGTTTTCAACCTTTTTCATCTCATGGCACACATAAACTAGTTATTAAAGCATATTTTTTGCTGATCTGATAAAAATAGCTATAATGTTGATTCACTCACATAGGATGGCTATTGTGTGAGCTGTTGTCACTTTTTTTTAAATGTGACAATCTAAGAGAAAAGAGGCCAGTGCCCCTGACCAAATAGTCAGGTATTGCATTTTTTTAAGTCTTTTTTTTATTAATTGATTTTAGAGAGAGAGAGAGGAAGAGAGAGAGAAACATTGATTTGTTGTTCCAGTTATTTATGCATTCAGCGGTTGATTCTTGTACATGCCCTGACCAGAAATTGGACCTGCGACCTTGGTGTGTCGGGATGAAGCTCTAACCCACTGAGCTACCTGGCCAGGGTAGGTATTGAATGTTTTAAAAATTCTTTGCACACCAGTTGAAAATCACTGTTGTAAGGGGTTGTTTTGTGCATTGTAAGATGTTTTAGACGCATCTAAGAAAGAAGGAAGCAAGGCAGGAGGGAAGGAAGGGAGGAAGGGAAGGAAGGAAAGGGAAGAAATAATGGGTTGTTGAACAACAATTAAGAGTTTTAGCAAAATAAGTGCAATATTTATTTGGCAGTGACTCAAGTAAGCAAAATAAACAAGACCATGATAAACTCTATATGGAAACCAGGAAATTAGATTCATGAAATTTTTCAGAAAAATGTGCCAGCCACTGCCAAAATTACTGGGTAAGCTCTAAATGTCAAAATTTGAAACAATGTTGAATTTCATATGACGATATGTCCAAGAAATGTATGACTCTCAACAGGAATGTCTGTACTAATATTTCTGAATTCACAAATTTGGGGATTCCAAATATCTCAGTCAGTATCTCTCATAAATATCAAGTGCCTACTCTAATTACATGTAATTAACCACTGTATTTTTGTTAATTTATTATTTAGATCTGCAACATTGCTGATATTTTGCCTTCACCTTTATTCACGTTGCCTTTTAATCAAGTTTCAAAGTATTTCACAAGATCACATCTGATTAAAAGCCAGTAAAACTAGCATCAGGGAAAAGGGTAGGATAAATGTGATACCATACAATTCCAGTTGTCAACAATGTATTTTTTTAAGTCAGCAAATCACTCTGAGGTTTGTTCCTCCTGGCAACTCCTGAATAATCTGGAAAGCCCAGTGAGAATGAAGACTTTTGTTCTTTAGGGAAATCACCGGTGCTGTCTTTAGGTGCCACCCGAAGGAAGGTGACTGCCTCAGGCTCCCGTTACCTTTTCTATTTAAGACTCCTAATGCTCCATTTTCCAGACTCCCTCACTATTTGGAATAGGTACTAGAGAGTTGGTAAAAATAATAATTATACCACATATTTTCAATGTGGTACTAACTTTTCAAAGTGCTTTTGTATCTATTTGAGCTTCCAGATAACCAGGAAAGGGAGTTATTAATCTTATTTTGTATATGTAGAAATAAACTGAGAGGCTTAAAATTTACTCAAGTGCTCGCAAGGCCTGCTGTTTACATCACCCTTTCAATAAGCATTTTCGAGTACATCAGCCACTTCCTGTGAGGCATATCTAAGTTCGATGGCAACCTGGGCCTTTCATGGTTTAGAGCATTGGCTAGTGCTCAGTGGTGAGGCCCAAGGTGAGGGGGCAGTGAGTGAAATAAGAGCTATCTCAAGACAGCTAGTCATAAGGAAATATTGTATTCATATGCATTCATACATTTAGTCATTCTTTCACTCAGTAAATATTTACTCACATACACCATGTATCAGAAACCTTCTCAGTATCTCAGCAATGCATTGCCAACATCTTCAGCCTCTTTATGAACAGCAGAAAATCATTTCACCTTACAGTCTGAGTGTGTGATAGTCAGATGTAGGTAGCTCACTTGGCAGCTCATAATATCAAGAAGTCTCAGAGGGCACATACATCAGGAGACTAATTGTATGTGCACCTAAGGCAGTGCAGAAATACAGTACGGACTCTGTGTTGGTTGGTTTTCTCAGTCATACTCCAATCCAAGAGCAGCAGTGGTTGTCTGTAGTATCATAAACGACTCTATGGAATGATGTTGTATTTGCCAAAAGGATATTTAAGGCACCAGTGAAGCAATTGGAAAGCAAATTTGGCTATGTGTGTCAAAGACCTTAAAAACACACAAATATCTCCACTTGTTTTGTTTTAACTTCTGGAAATTTAGCCTCAGAAAATCTAAATGTAGAAAAATCTGTTTACATGTGATGTTAAATTCTTAATTATTTATTATAGTGAAAAATTACTTACAACCTAGCTATCCAACAATAAGGAAATGGTTAAGCCATTGTTTTCCAAAGTGTACTCTGGGGAACACCAATGTAGAATGCTCCATAGCGAAATGGTTCCATGTTTAATTAAGTTTGAGAAATGAGTACACTAAGCTCCTCTCCTGGAGTGTCACAGTGCATACCAGTATAAGGGGGATGTTATAAAGGAACATCTTTAAATTTTACAACTAGGTATATTTCAATCTATTT